>CABHPH010136484.1:1935-15138 GCA_902168325.1 Peromyscus nudipes | reverse complement strand
AGAGAGAGAGAGAGAGAGAGAGAGAGAGAGAGAGAGAGAGAGAGAGACAGCACATGGGTGGAGGTCAGAGGATATCTGGGAGTCGGTTCTGTCTTTCTACCACGTGAGTTCTTGGGATCAAACTCAAATCCTCAGGCTTGGTCACAAGTGCTTTGACCCCCTGAACCATCTCATCAGCCCTAACTCTTGTCATTTTGACGATTGTTTATTTAAGACATTTAAATGATAGAAGGACCCGAGGAGAGCTGTTTTCCTGAGTCTTAATTTGCTGTCCTGAAAGAATGAGAGATATTTATCTCCTAGACTTAGCCCAGGTGTTCCTAGGGTCCAGCAAGCCTTGACCACTAAGATAACTGGCCGGCTATGTTCTCACATGCTGGTATCTCCTAGCTTTGGGCTTTAGAGCTCTGGTCTGGGTATAGCTGTCCCGTCTTCCACTCTCCTGGCCAATCCACACAGCCTGGTTTCCATTCCCGGGCTGGCAGCAGAGTCTGGCAAGCCTCGCTCCTGTGCTCAGTATCTAACTAGAACTGCTTGTTGCTCTAATTACAGAAAACCTCAGTGCTCTGCTCTTTGAGCAGGATGCCACAGATTTCCATGCTGGCTCTGGTTTCTATCGGCTTCTTACTATGCCAAGCCTATGTTCTTCAAGGCCATTTTTCTTTCTGGGCCACTGGTACAATGAGAACACTTCCCACCCCGGTCACATGAACCTACTGTTGACCTCCTAACATGCCTCTGTGGTTCTCTTGGCTCACAGACCCTCTCCTCTCCATTCTCGTCTCTTGTGTCCTCCACTACCGTCACCTGACCTCAGGATGAAGTGGTTCTGTGGCCTCTACCCCTGGCTCCAAAAGAGGCCACGTTTCCTGTGTGGCCAGAGTGGGAGAGAACGGCTATAGACAAGCAAGGTGGAAGCGGAAAACCTCACCTCCAAAGCCTCCGGTCAGCCCTAAGACTCCAAAGGCCAGTAGAGCCTTCTACCCTGTGTCCCATACATCTGTTTATGTCTTGTTTTAAGACTGTCACCTGTAGCGCAGACTGTCCCCTCACTTGCCGTGTGGCACAGAGATGACCTTGAAGTTTTGAGCTTCCTTCCTCCACCTCCCAAGTGCTGGGGTGACAGGTGTGTGCCTGGGGTCAAACCTAGGGCTTCAAAGATGGTGTGTTAGCACCCTAGCAAATGAGTAAATCCCCACCTCCCAGGTTCCAAGTATGTCTTCTGTAAGTCTGTAGTGTCAGGAGAGTGGCTGGCCCTAAATCTTGCCTAATCTGCCTAATGTGTTCTCTCCTCCCCATTCTTTCCCCTTCCTTCCTTCCTTCCTTCCTTCCTTCCTTCCTTCCTTCCTTCCTTCCTTCCTTCCTTCCTTCCTTCCTTCCCTCCAAAACAATCTTCCCCAAGCCTCAAAAAAAAAAAAAAATCTCATGTTGCCCAGGCTGTCCTAGAACTCACTATGCAACTGAGAATAGCATCGAACTCTGGATCCTCCTGCCTTCCCCTCCAGACTGCTCAGATCACAGGTGTGTGTCACCATGCACAGTTTGTGTGGTGCTGAGGAGCTGACCCACAGCCTCACACACGCTAGGAAAGCATCCACCAGTTGAGCAACATCTGCAGTCCTTTTCTGTTTCTTTTTCAGATGTGTTTTCGTGTATCCCAGGTTGACCTTGAACTTGCTATTCAGTCAAGGATGACCTTCAACTCCCCAATCTTCTTGTCCCCACCTCCCAAGTGTTGGGATTACAGGTGCGTGCCACCATGACCATGTTGCTGAAGGTGTTCTGCAGACACACGCACACTTTTTTACTAGGACACAGACATTTTAAATGCTAACCCTTCAGAGTAAGGAAAACTGTAGCGTTCTGTCCAGCCAGCCAAGTGTAGAAGCCAGAATCAGTTGAAAGCTCTGACTCCTCATTGCAGTGAGAAAATAAACACTTTCCAGAACACACAAGACCTGCATTTAGTTCTCATCCTCCCTGGGCCAGCAAACCACCCATTTGGTAGAAGGGTGTAGCTCACAGGAAGGTGCGACTTCAGCGCCTCTGGAAAACATTAAGGGTCTGGGTGAGGATGGGTGCTAGACATCCTGGGCAACGCCCTCCAGCACCTGCTTGTCTCTGTCACTTCAGTGACTAGGAACTAATAAGCAAGGGGAGATGATGGCTGTGACACTTCTGTAATAATTTCACAGGGAATTTAAAAATCTATGCTAACAAAAAATTGTATTTATAATGGGAATCTATTTTATATTATATATTTTCATTTATTATTCATAAATTTGGTGTTTATCTAATACCAAAAGGTTTGTAATAGTCCACAGAGTTTGTAGCTAGTCTGTGGCTAAACCACCCTGAATGTACCCACTCTGGTCTGGAAGGTTATAAAATGGATTTAAAAAAATACATTCATTAAAACATGCTCTGAAGAGTAAGAAGATTAAGCCACAGCCTGGGATAGAATCTTTATTTTTAACAGTTCTGTTTATGGGGTGGGGTGTAGCTCACTTAGTAGATAGAGTGTTTGCTTAGCATTCCCGAAGCCCTGGGGCCTAACCCCGGCACTATATAAACTCCTGCCTTTTAATTCTTTAACTGGGAGAGAAAACAAACCTGATCAAGACCCCTAGACTGTATCAGGAAAAACAAAACAAAACAAAAACAAAAACAAGGTCTGGGCTTGGTGGTGCACGCCTTTAATTCCAGCAAAGGCAGGTGTATCTCTGAGTTCCAGGCCAGCCTGGTCTACAGATCAGAGTTCCAGGACAGACAGAGCTATACAGAGAAACACAGAAAAAGGAGGAGGAAGAGGTGGAGCAGCAGCAGAAAGAAAAAGGAAGGAAGGAAGGAAGGAAGGAAGGAAGGAAGGAAGGAAGGAAGGAAGAAAGAAAGAAAGAAAAGAAACAAGGCAGGAGAGACATCTTGGTGGAAGTGGTCACGGCACAAGTCTGAAGATCTGAGTTTTATCCCCAGGACCCACATGGTGGAGGAGAGAACTGACTCCTGCAAGCTGTACTTTGACCTCCACTTGTATGCCATAGCATGTGTACACCTGCACACACACACACACACACACACACACACACACGCTCACCTCTCACACTAACAATAATGCAAAAGTAAACAAAACAAAAACACAGTTTCATTTGATTGCGTGCATGTGTGTGCATGTGTGTGTGAGTGTGTGTGCGCATGTGTGTGTGCATGTGTGTGCGTGTGTGTGTGTCTGTGTCTGTGTCTGTGTCTGTGTCTCTGTGTGTTGCTGGAGATTAAACCCAGAGGTTCACACATGCTGTACAAGCACTTTATGAATAAGCTATACCTCCCAAGCTGAGAAAAATATTTATAACATATTAATTATGAATGTCCCATAAAAAACCTATGGTATGTAAATGAACATTTCTCTCTACTCTTTCTTTCTTTCTTTCTTTCTTTCTTTCTTTCTTTCTTTCTTTCTTTCTCTCTCTCTCTCTCTCTCTCTCTCTCTTTCTTTCTCCTTTTCAAGACAGTGTTTCTTTGTGTAACAGCTCTGACTGTCCTAGAACTTGCTCTGTAGACCAAGCCAGCCTCAAATTCAGAGATCCACCTGTATCTGCTTCCCTCATGCTGGAATTAAAGATGTGCACTACACCTAGATGTAAATGACCATTTCTGAGCAATTAGAAAACTTGGCAAAGTATTTCAGCTGAAAATTGATTTGAGGAAAGTTTAATGCTGGATTGACATGTCATGACTTCACGGCCATTGGTGAAAAGAATGTTTAATTCACAAATGCTGGGAACATGAACCGTGAGCTATCAGACTCTTGTGTTTAATTCACAAATGCTGGGAATGTGAACCGTGAGCTATCAGACACTTGTGTTTAATTCACAAATGCTGGGAATGTGAACCGTGAGCTATCAGACTCTTGTGTTTAATTCACAAATGCTGGGAATGTGAACCGTGAGCTATCAGACACTTGTGGTGCGAGGGTGCAGCGGCTGTTGTGATTGCCTGCTTCACAGGACCTATAATCACAGAAGAGACGAACCTTTGGCCAGGCCTGTGAGAGATTCCCTATTTTGAGGTTATCTGAGTTAAGAAAACCCACACTGAATGTGGGAGGCACCGCTCCATGGGCAGGAGTCCTCAGCTGTATGATAAGGAGAAGCTCTGCTTCCTGACTGGATGTCATGTGACCAGATGTTCTTGCTCCTGCCGCCATGACTCCCCACAGGGACGGACTGTGTCCCTTTGAACATAGAGTCCAAATCCACCCTTCCTCCCTTAAGTTGCTTCTTGTAGGAGATTTGGTCACAGCGATGAGAAAAACCATTAACACCAAAGGGTTGACTGACCAGGCTCACCCAGAGAACTCTTGGGGAGCAATGTGTCTGTGTGTACACACATGTCATATGGCAGAGTCCCCCTCATAGGAGCCAATGACAAGACACTTCCTGAGAACCAAATGACATGGATGACAACCGTCATGGTGCACAGTTTCTGACAGCCACAAAATGAAAACAAACCATATGTCCCTTCCGGCAGACTGACAGACATGCCGGGCTGTACCACACTATGGATAGTAATTAGCAGTGGAGACATACAATGAACCAAAACTTTAGACACCATGGGTGGATCGCGGGGTCCTAATGGTGCTCCTGTAACCATCCTAATTCCCTCATGACCTACAAGACATTTGAGGACAAACTGTCCTAAATATAATACTGTAGCAGGACTGGGGAGACGGCTCCTTGGTTAAAGTGTTTGCTGTACTATTGTGAGGATCTGAGTTCAGATCCCCAGAAACCATAAATGCTGGGTGGGCATAGTGACCTATGGATAATTTAATTTAAACCTCAGAAGGTGGAGACAGAGCAAGCTGGATAGCAAGACTATCTCTCTTTACATCGATGAGCTCTGGGTTGACAGATACATACATGGGCAAAGCACCCATAAGACATAAAATAATATAATACAAACTTTAAAAAAGAGCAACTTAGCCTGGGTCAAGTCTCTCCTTAGAGAAGAGGGGTGGAGCATTGTTAACCCTTCACCTCCAGCAGGTAGATGAAGAGTACAGTTGTGAAATGCCCCAAGAGCATGTATTCCCAGGTGTAGAGGCTCTCAATACCTGGGGGTGGAAAGGGTGGTGGTATTCTAAAAGCCCTGTGTGGGCTCCATGTAGGCAAGCAGTGCTTACCTTTCCCGCAGGCTTGAACCAGTCCATACCACTCCCCACAGCTGTTACACAGCAAGGTGAAGGCAGTTTCTCCATGTCCTGTGACAGAGCCTGGTGCACACACATACAGCAGCTCATCCCCCATCTCCAAGCCAGTGCGACCCTGGAGGATGGTGTGTGGGAATGATGGTGGGTCTCCACACGGCCTCTCTGAGGAGAAGGAACAACAGTCAACATCTCCAAACGGTGACAGTTAATCTTGTCCACTTGATAGGATCTAGAGTCACTATGGAAATGTGTCTCTGGGCATGTCTATGTGGGATTTTCTAGACTGGGTTAATTGAGGTTGGAGGCCTTTAACGTAGGTGGCCCCACTTCATGCGCTGTGGTCCAGGACTGAATACAAAGGAGAAAGTAGCAGGCTGTGGTGGCACACACCTTTAATCCCAGCACTTGGGAGGCAGAGGCAAGAGGGTCTCTGAGTTCGAGGCCAGCCTGGGCTACATATCAAGTTCCAAGATAGGACTACATAGAAGAGAGGAGGGGGGAGGGAGAGAGAGGGAGAGGGAGGGAGAGAGAGAGGGAGGGAGAGAGGGAGGGAGGGAGAGCGAGCTAGCTAGCTGACTGGGGATGCAGGAGCCTTGAACCTTCTTCACCGAATATGGACTGCATCCTCAGACTGTGAGACAAAGAAATCCCCCTGTCAGGTACCTTACCCCAGCATCATGTCAAGTAACGGGTATACAAACGATACAGAACTTTTCCAAAACAAAACACTGCAGAGTGAGCACCTACCCTGACCCCCTGTTCCCTGAGTACCACGTACACCCAGAACCAGGATCCCAGGGGCAACCTCATTTAACTCGTGGCCTGGCAGAATGCCTGACTGGAGGAGGCACACACACACACACACAAAAAGCTTGTTGAATGACTCAGTGTGGCACCAAATGCTACAGCTTATATTTTTAAACTGCCAGACACCAAGACCCCTCTGCCTTGAATGACTCAGACATACAAGCCTAGGAGCAGTTCCTTTTGCCTTGTTAGGATGAAGGAAGAAGTCTGTCATCAAGGAGCATACATCACATGGGCTGCAGTGGCGCACGCCTTTAATCCCAGCACTCGGGAGGCAGAGACAGGTGGATCTCTGTGAGTTCAAGACCAGCCTGGTCTACAAAGAAAGTTCCAAGGCAGGGGCTACACAGAGAAACCCTGTCTTGAAAAACCAAAAATAAATAAATGAAATAAAATAAAATTACAGATGTAAAGGGGAAGGCTTCAAACAAGCCAGCAAAGGGGAGGGGGCCAAATACACATTCAGTCTCTCTCTACTCAAGTATAGATGTGATTTGACTAGCTGTTTGGAGTCCCTGCACTCATGGACTAATTCAATACTGTGAGCTAAAATAACTCCTTTCTCCCTCTCTGAGTTGCTTTTCATCAGGGTATATAATCACAGCCAAGAGAACTGAAAATAGACCAGTATGTGTTTTCATTTGTAATTCCCTACGGACAAAAGGCATTGAAGACCTCTTCATACGCTTGCTCGCTATCTGTCTGTTTCTTTGTTGAGTTATTTGTTCAGGTCTTTTGTTCATTTTCTGTTTTTATTTGTTTTATTTTTATTTACTTTTTGGTTTTTTGACATGGTTTCTCTGTATAAAGTCTTGGTTGTCCTGGAACTTGATTTGTAGCCCAGGCTGGCCTCAAACTCATTGAGATCCACCTGCCTCTGCCTCCCAAGGGCCAGGACTAAAGGTGTGCGCCATCACTGCCTGGCTTTGTCCACTTTTTAAACAAGTTGTTTGTTTATATTATTGCTGAGTTTTGAGAGTTCTTTTGTCTGCTTCGTGTAGCAAACCTGTTCCCTAGCCTCTGGCTTGTTCTCTCATTCTGTGGGTACACCCGAGGGACAGAATTTAATCTAATAAACCCCAATTATCAATTGCATCTTTTCCAGACTGTCCCCTTGGTGCTCACTACTCTATCCAAGGCCACCTCGGCTTTCTCCTACACTGTCTCCCAGAGTTCACAGCATGTTACTTCACACTTAGGTCTGTGATCCGTGTTGTTGAGTTCAAGTCTGTGAAGGGTTTAAGGTCAACTTCAGGATGTCCAGTTTTTCTGGTATCTAAATTGATAACTGTCTTTATTCCATCGTGTTTCTTTGTTCCTTTGTCAAAGACGGATTGCCTGACTATGTGAATCTAGTTTTGTCTCACTGATCTGAGTTACTCTCCCATGAGCACTCTCTCTCTTGCTTACTGTAACTTTACAGGAGTCCTGAAGTCCTGCGGTGTCGTTCCTCAGACTTTGTTGTTTAATATTGAATTGGCTGCTCTGAGTCCTTTAGTTATATTATCTATAGCAATTGATTATATCCATAAAATAGCTTCAGGGCATTTTGATTATGGTATTGTGTCAAAAGAGATCAACCTGGGAAGACCCACTGTGTTGACAGTCAAGGCTTACTGTTCACATGGAACATTTTTCTTTATTTCCTCAGTGTTTTGTAGTTTGCCTCACACTTAACATTAGTTTAGATTGATATCTAAATATTTCATTTGGGAGGCACTACTGCAAATGGTATGTTCTGAATTTCAAATCCCACTGTCCAGTGCTGATATAGAGGGAAGTGGAGGATGAACTTCTGTTTATTAACTTTGTGTTCAAGTTTCATTTCTGTTGCTGTGATAAAATATTCTGACAGAAAGCAATTTAGGGGATGAAGGGTTTGTTCAGCTTATAATTCCAGGTTATAGTCTACTGCTGAGGGGAAGTCAGGACGGCAGGAGCCTGAAGATGTCAGTCACATCACAGCCACAATCAAGATAGAAGAAAGAAATGAATTCCTGCTCGCTAGCTCCCCTTCTTGCTTGTGCTCAGTTCAATGTCTCTTATCCATTCAGGACCCTCCTGCCTAGGGATGGTGCCACCCACAGTGGGCTGGGTCTCCCCACATCAATTAATTAAGACAATCTTCCACAGCCATGATGACAGCCCACCCAATGTTGATCATCCCACACTGAGACTCTCTACCCAAGTGATCCTTGGTTATATCAAGTTGACAATCAAAACTGACTCTATATACATCATAATTCATATCCTGCAACTTTACTGTAATCAATTTCAAGACACTTTTGTCAATTGTTTTAGGTTTGGGGGTTGGAGAGATGGCTCAGTGGATAAGGCACTTGCCTGCAAGCCTGATGACCTGGGTTCAATCCCCAGAACCCACATGACTCAGAAGTCATCCTCTGCCCTCCACACGTGCACCATGGCATGCATATGCCCTCTACCTGCTCAGCAAATAAATGGAGAAAAGTTAAAACATTGTTTGGGGCTTTCTACCGCATAGTCATTTTATCTGTGTGTGTGTGTGTGTGTGTGTGTGTGTGTGTGCTGTCTGCATGGAAATGTGTGGGTGCATGTGCTCATATGTGTACTTGCAGAGTCCAGAGCAGGACATCAAGTGTCCTTCTCTATGGCTTTCCACCTTATAGCTTTGAGACTTGGTCTCTCACGAAAGCTGAAATTTAAGCAGGCTGCTTGGCCAAAAAGCTCCCAGGATCCCCCCTATCTCCACCCCAATTCTGGGACAACAGGCATGTATAGCTTTTGACTTATATGGTGAAGATTTGAACCCAGAACTTCATACTTGCAGAGTAAGTGTCCTTATCCACTAAGCCGTCTTCCCAACTCCTGTAATTTTTGGGGGTGGGGTGGGGTGGAAAGCAGGGGCTCACTATATAGCCCAGATTGGCCTCAGATTTGTGATTCTCCTGCTCCTGCCTTCTGAAGTGATGCGATTCCAGGCATGTCACCATGTGGCTGTATAATTCTTTTACATCCTGTTAGATTGAATTTGCTAATGTTTCCTTGTCTGTGTCCATGAGATATATTGGTCTGTAGTCCTCTTTTCTTGGAATGTCTTGTCTGGTTTTGGTTTGGAGGTAATAATGGTCTCATGGAACAAATTAGGAAGTATTCCTTCTGATTTTAACTTCTGGAAAATTTTGTAGAGAATCAGCATAATTTCTTCCTTAAATGCTCAGGCCCATCTGTGCCTGATGCTCTCTGTTTCAGAGTTATTATTCATTCTGTTCTTTGAAAGAGGGGGGCTTTGTGAGACTGCTCCTGTCTTCTTAACAGTTTTGCTAGACTGTTCTTTCAACAAGCTAGTTCATTTCATCTAGGTTTTGAAAGCTGAGGGCACAGCACTAAGATCTTTTTTATATTTAATCATATGTATTTATGTGTGTGTGTGGGTGGGTTTGTGCACATGAGTTCAGAGGACAGAAAAGGGTGTCAGAACCCCTGGAGCTGGAGTTACAGGTGGTTGTAAGCCACCCAGTATGTGTGCTGGGGATCAAACAGACTGATGGACACACAAGCTGCCTGATGCAGGTGCTGAGACCTCAAACTGGGTCCTCTGCAAAAGCATCAGGCTATCTTACTCGCTGAGCCATTGCTCCGCCCCTTTTATATTATTTTATGATTCATTTGATATTCACATGATCTGTAGTGAGTCCCCTTTTCTCATTTCTTTCTTTCTTTTTTTGGAGGGGTAAGGTGGGGTGGGGAGGTCTCGCTGTGTAGCTTTAGTTGGCTTGGAACTTACTATGTTGACCTGGCTGGCCTCAAACTCATAGAGACCTACCTGCCTCTGTCTTCTGAGTGCTGGGATTAAAGGCAAGTGCCACCATACCCGGATGTTTTTTCATTTATTTTAAAAATGTACTTATTTTATTATTTGTGTATGGTATGTACACATGTGTGCACATGTGTGTGTGTGCGCACACGCACATGCATGCGTAAACAGGTGTGGGTGCCCATGGTGGCCAGAAGAGTGTCAGCTCCCCTGGATCTGGAGTGAGAGGTGGTCATGAGTCACCCAATACCATGTGGATGCTGGGAATCAGAATCTGGTCCTCCAAAAGATCAGAAAGTGCTCTTCACCAATGAGCCATCTCTCCCGCCCTCCCTCTTCCATTTCTTATAGGGTTTTTCCTCTTAGTCTGACTACAGGTTTATCAATGCCATTTCAAAGCACTAACTTTGGGTTTTGTTGATTTTTCTCTTATTTCCCTATTTTCAATTTCATTGTGCTCTTCTATTTTGAGTGTCTTAGATGGATTTTAGATCTCCATTCTTCCTGATATGAGCACTCAAAGCTATACATTTCTGTCTGACTACCATCTCATAAATCTTAATAAATTGTATTTTATTCTCATTTAGTTAAAAAAAATCTCTTGAAAGTTTTTCTTTGGTTCATGTGCTAGAAGATTTTTAAAAATTTGTGTGTCTGTGCACATGTTTCTCTCTCTAGCATTTATTTTTGTTCTCTCTAAGAACGTCTATTTAGGCCTAGCAAGATGGCTCAGGGTGCAAAGGGGCTTGCCACAAAGTCTGGAGGATCGAGTTCGATTCCTGGTACCCACACAATAGGAGAAAACTGACTCCCACATGTTCTCTCAGCTCCACACTAGTGCTGTGTCACACACGAGTGCACGTGCACACACATAATAAACAAACAAACAAATGAGAAAAATTAAACTGTTATCAATCTGCCAGCTCACTACATGGTTTGCTGTTATGTATTCTGGGGTGTAGCTTCTTAGATGTTCACATGAGTGCATGTGTGTGTGTGCGTTTGTATTTGTCCATGTGTGCATGTGTAGAGTCTAGAGGTTTATGTCTTGTGTCCTCTTCCATTGCTCTCCCCCTGTTTGAGACAAGGTTGCCCATGGAAACTGGAGCTTACTTTTTTGGCGAGACTGGCTAGCTTGTGAACCCTGGATCTGGCTGTCTCAGCTCCCCGGCACTGGAATTACAGACATGTTACAGACATGTGCCATAACACTTGGCTTTTATGTGGGTGCTGGGGATCCAAACTAAGGTCTTCTTGCTTATGCAGCAAGCAACTTCACCCAGTCCCATTGGTGAGTTTTTTAAAAATGTGGATTTTGGAGAACCAAACTCAGATCCAAGCACTTTACCCATGATCCGTCTCCCTGTCCCATATTTATTCATTTTATTTATTTATTAGGATAAATCTGTAGGACAGAGTGCCACATCAAAGTGAAGACGTCTTTATTTTTTTTCCCAAAAGGAAAATAATTTGAAGTTAGGATTTCCTCTTCTAATATTCCATCATTCTTTGTTTGTTTGTTTGTTTTTCGAGACACGGTTTCTCTGTGTAGCCCTGGCTGTCCTGGAACTCTCTCTGTAGACCAGGCTGGCCTCAAACTCAGAGATTTGCCTGCTTCTGCCTCCCGAGTGCTGGGATTAAAGTCATGCGCCACAACCGTCTGGCCCCATCATCCTCTCTTTTAGTGACCATGCAGTCAAGTCACCCAAGAAACATGTTGCTAAAATAGAGATACACTGGGCTGGTAGGGTGGCTCCGTGGGTAAAGACACTGCCCTCACAGACCTGATTAGATTTTATTGTCAAATTGATCAATCTAGAGTCATCTGGGAGAGGGAACCTCAATTACCATGATCAGATTGGTCTGTGGGCATGTTTGTGAGAGATTGTCTTGATTGCTGAATAATGTGGGAGTACCTAGACCACCTTGGGTGGCACCATCCCTAGGCTGGTGGGTCTGGGCTGTGTAAGAAAGCCAGCTACACATGAACCAGTCAGTGAGCCAATAAACAGCGTTCCTCTATGGTCTCTCTGCTCAGTTCCTGCTTGAGTTCCTGCCCTGACTTCCCTCAGGGATGGACTGTGACCTGGAAGTGTGGGCTGAAATCATTCCTTTCCTCCCCAAGTTACTGTTGGTCAGAATGTTTCAGCACAGTAGAAAAACACAACATTGAAATCACAGACAAATCCAACACCTATGTTATTCTTGGCTTATCAGTGTGTTTTCCTTTACTTTTTTATTTGTTTGTTTGTTTGTTTGAGCTACTGGAAACAGAACCTAGGGCCTCACTCACACAGGTGAGGCAAGCATTCTACCATCAAGCTAAGCTCCCATCACTCTTAGCTTAGTACTTAGACAAGGTGCTACTTGACTGTGGGCATACTGCATGCATGTACAATCTGTGCATTCTTAACCTTGCTCAAAGACTTTGGTAATTCATTAGCTAAAAATTGTGTAGGGTTGCTGGGTGGTGGTGGCGCACGCCTTTAACCCCAGCACTCAGGAGGCAGAGGCAGGCGAATCTCTGTGAGTTGGAGACCAGCCTGGTCTACAGAGTGAGTTCCAGGACAGCCAGGGCTACACACACACACACACACACAAAAAAAAAAAAAAAAAAAAAAAAAAAAACTGAAAAAAAGTCTCAAAAAACAAAAACCAAACAAATTGTGTAGGGTTAGAGTGAAGAAGCCAGGCTATTATTACTCTCTTTATGTGTGGAGTTCTTGTTGAGCTGGACGTGATAACGGTTCACACTTTAGCTTGAGTGTGTCCCTGTGTCAGGCAGGGCTAAGTGATCTACTTCTTTAGCTCATCTGTCTATGGCTAATTCTGCATCAGGAATTCTAACATTCTTCTCATGGCATAGAAGCGCAGGGCCAGGATTAGAAACCAGGAAACAGAAGTAGAGAGTCCACAGGTCTGGTCCCCAGTGTTGAATTTATCCCCAGCTTTTTCATCAGAACGAACTGGAGTGTAGCACGGACTTGCCTTTTGTCACAGACATGGGTCTCCATGTGGGAAGCCAGTTCAGGGTCTCCTGCTCATCTACATCCCCCTCCAGCAACTAAAACAACCATAAGATGCTCAAAAACCACATCCTAGCCAAGAGTCTGGCAACGGCTTCGCACTTCCCCTTCAAATCCAATCCAGTTTTCTTCCCCTGAGGATAACTCTTCTCAGTGTTCCCATCTTTATCTCAGATTGCCCTCCTTCTGGGGACAATTCTCAGATGCACCAAGATCTTGCTTGCTGCTGTTCAACAAGCTACCCATCTTGGAGTCTTCTAAGCTAGGGTTTTCAATGGGTTGCAACCTCTCTTGGGGGGGGGTGAGGGTGGAATGGCCTTTTTTTTTCCTCTCCTTTCTTTCTTTCTTTCTTTCTTTCTTTCTTT
>CABHPH010136483.1:0-24784 GCA_902168325.1 Peromyscus nudipes | reverse complement strand
AGGACCAAAAAGTGTATATTTGCCTGTGTAAGTCTAGAGTGATCTGAACGGATGCACCAGAAACTAGGAGGGGGAATTTATTCATTACTTTTCTGTTGCTGTGATAAACTATTATGACCAAAGCAACGTATATGAGAAGAGATTTATTTTGGTTTGCGGTTCCAGAGAAATAAAAAGCCCATCGTGGCAGGGAGACATAGCAGCAAGTGTCAGGCATGGCAGCTGGAACAGGATGCTGGGAACCCACATCTTCAGATGCAAGCACAGAGCAAAGGGAGTGACCTGACCATGAAATGGGGACCTAGAACCCTCACACCCGCAGTGATGTACCTCCTGCAGCAAGGCCACACTGCCTCAGCCTCTCCAAACAGTGCCACCAAAGACCAAGTGTTCACAAACCAACCAAAGACCAAGTGTTCACAAACCAAGCCTATGGGGGGGCATTTCTCAGTCAAACCATCACAAGAGGTTTTGTTCTACTTCTCCTGGTACAGAAATAGGAACTGTGCCTTTTAAAAAAAAAAAAAAAATACCAGTGTAGAGCAGAGGTTTTATTTGTGTATTTTTTTAGTGTGGTTTTGCCATGGGTGTCAGATCACCTGGAGCTGGAATTACAGGCAGTTCTGAGCTGCCAATGTTGGAGCTGGGAATTGAACCCAGGTCTTCTGGAAGAGCAGTAGGTGTTCTTAACCACCAAGCCATCTCTCCAGCCCCTAACTATGCCCTATTTCATCAGGCAGCCAAGACCTCTTTGAGTCTGTCCTCAGTGCCCACCCCTCTGAGCTCTGTCCTTAAACTTGCTGTCTGGCCGGGTGGTGGTGGCGCACACCTTTAATCCCAGCACTCGGGAGGCAGAGGCAGGAGGATCTCTGTGAGTTCGAGGCCAGCCTGGGCTACAGAGTGAGATCCAGGAAAGGCGCAAAACTACACAGAGAAACCCTGTCTTGAAAAAAACAAACAAACAAAAAAAAAAACTTGCTGTCAACCAAAACTAGTTGTTGGTTCCTCTTACCTCAGTCCAGCAGCTTTCCAGCCCTTCTTCCTTCTCAGAGCATCCCAGTGTTGGTGCCTGTACCATCCTCCCGCCACCCTCCTTCATAGAAGCCGTTGCTCAGCCCCGTTCTAGACCGTCTTCACGTCACTTCACTCCGCAGATGACACTGTTGCTGCCTCCTGATACCCCCTCAACTCTCTCTCATCCTGAAGCCGAACAGAGCATCCCTCCTCCCAGGGGAAACAGAAAGAACAGCCCATTGGCCAAAGACACTGCATTTGGACAGTGTTGTCCTCTGCAGGGTGTGTGGGGGTGGGGGTGTACCTATGTTGCCCTCTAAGCACCTTCAGCCCTCATAGACCTGTGCTGCAGAGCCTGCACCTCAGGATGCAGGCCTGGGGGACAGTATCGTGCCTCTAGGGTGTGCTCTGCTTTCTCTGTCCACCCTGGCCGTCTCACTGCTTCTAGAACCTGCCCTGCGTGCCGCTACACTCCCCACATCCTTCCCTTATACCACCCTTCCCCTTCTTCATCTTTCGCTCACCTGTTGAGTAAGACCTGCTTTACTACCAAGTTAAAATGCCCCTTCTTCAACTCCTCTGCTGCCCTGTCTCACTGATGCATTTACTGTGATCATTTATCCCAGTCAAAGGACAGTGTTCCCTGCTCCGTCACCCCAAGAAACAAGCAATATAGTTGATGTGCAGGAAACACTCTTTTTATTTTATTTATTCTTTTTTTTCCCCAAGACAGGGTTTCTCTGTGTAGCCCTTGCTGTCTTGGAATTTGCTCTGTAGATCAGGCTGGCCTCAAACTCAAGGATCCACCTGCCTCTGTTTCCTAAGTGCTGGGATTAAGGGCATGCACCACCATGACCATTTCAGGAAACACTCTTTTTGAAAAAGGGGGGAAGGGGAGGGTGGTTACCCAAGAGAAAAAAATCCAGTTCATAGGCTGGCGGGCATTAGCTACTGGAGCAGTGGTTCTCAACCTGTGGGTCTCGACCCCTTGGGTTGCATATCAGGTATTTACATTATGCAAAATCACAGTTATGAAATAGCAATGTAATCATTTTATGGTTAAGGGTCACTACACTATGAGGAACTGTATTGAAGAGTCTCAGCATTAGGAAGGTTGAGAGCCATATTTCTTGCCTTTTTTCTACTCCGGAGATGGAACATTTGGAACTCAGTGGTGGAAGGACTGAAGAATGTCAGTCCCTTTCCCTCCTGCCCCGAGGCGAGGTCCAAGTAGAGAGGAGCCAGGGGCAATCAGTGACTCACCTACGTGAAGAGCTCACGTGCCTCGAGGTGGGAGTGTCCTGTCTTCTGCCCAGAGAGAGTAGTAAAGACTGGAGATGAGCCAAGTTGAAGAGGCTTCACAGGGTTTTGCTTCCTTGGGGTCAGATAAAATCACTAAGGAATTTAAAACAGGGACTGAAGCGAACCCTGAGACACCAAGAGAAAAGGAAAACTGAGGCTGGACCAATGAATGGTGCTGTAGTGGAAGGGCATTCGGGGGAGGGGGGGGTAAGAAACAAGGGTACCCATGACTGCTGCCACACGCATCTCAAACTTGACTGCTAGGATGGGCAAGCACCGAGCATGGCGGCTGTTGTGTCCACAGTGTCTGCTGCCCTTGACTGTTCAGACGTTTAGGGCCGCTGCTTCCTTGCAGTAGGTGGCCTTGCACATTCAACTCCATAGGACTGTGTGACGGGAGCCAGGAGTGAGAAGACTATGTCAGGGCTGTTCCCTTCTTTAAGTCAGGACTGGGCCCTTCAGTGACTGCTTGCCGGGCACCAGGGGCTCACTTTGCCTTGGGGATCAGCACACCTCTTCTTCGTACCTGTAGTCTAAGGTAGAAGAGCCTCTGTCTTGTAGGGTGATGGATCCCTGGCGCTGGCTCCTGTGTACACTGACCGTGTCCTCTCTGGTCTCCAGGGCCCGGCCTCAGAGTGCACCCCAAGGAGGCAGAGAGGTGGAGCCCTCAGCTCCAGGACCATCTCCTTGGACTCCTGCCGCGCAGGCCTGTACGAGTGATACTCGCACCGTGGATCTTCGGTCTGTGGCCCCTCTGCTGTCAATTGTTGAGCTGGAGACCATCCTCCCTCACCATCAGGAGGCCAGGTACTAGGAACTGGTTCCCCACTGGTGTCCTCATTCTGGAATGATGGTGGTCACGTCACTCCTAAGCTTGCCTTTGAGAGGGAGTCACCTGTGTTATGTTTTGTACAAGCCAAGGCTGGGTGTCAGAGCACTGACTTCTTCTCACCCCTGGACCCCTGAGTGGGACATTTGGCTGTCCGCACCCTTTGCTTTGCCCTACAGGCCTGACCCCCGTGACCAGGCTGGCAACAGCTTTGTACCTTGTGACCATCTTGCCTTCTGGTTACGTCCACATCACCCTGTTGTCCCCTCCCAGAGCCCTTCCCAGCTCACCTGGGTAAGCAGTAAGCAGGATGGCTCCTCTGCATTTGCTTCCCTTGCTGTAGTCAGATAGCAGATGTTTTTTAAGAGAGCACTATTGTGGGGGTATTCACCAGAGAAGACTGCTCAGACATGGATTTAAGCCAATAGAAAGTCTTTAGCCAGCCGATAACTACACTGGGTGTTTAGGATCCCAGTGTAACCCTGAGCCTTTCTCAGGCTGAGCTTTTAAGCACAAAAACCATGTTTTGGGTTGACACACTTTAGTTAACAAAAACAGTTAGCCAGAAGCAGAACTACAGAAGTTAAAAGGCAAGGTTAGTACATTTAGAGACTTTCCCAGAAGTATGGACTTTGATGGATTAGGTCTTTGTTTTAGTGATGGCAAGTGGTGCTGTCTATGTGCTGAGTTTCACAGCCTGAATGGTACTTTCATCATGGAGTCAGTCATGCTAAAGTGTGGGCCCCTGTTACAAACACCCCAGCCAGAACCAATGCAGAAAGGGATGGTTAGGCTAAGGGCAGAGATGGTTCAGACCATGTAGAGATGCAACATAGGCTAAAAGAGTATGTTGTGAATGGGAGGGACTGGGGGGGGATGTGAGAAGGTCCCACAAGTGGCCCTGAGGACAGACCTGCTGACCACAGTGAGCAGAGGCAAGATGTTAAGTAGCTTGCCAAGAGGTCCCTGCTGGGGATGTTAGGCAGAGAAGGATAAGAAATAGAACACCCAGCCGGGCAGTGGTGGGGCACGTCTTTAATCCCAGCACTGGGAGGCGGAGGCAGGCGATCTCTCTGAGTTTGAGGCCAGCCTGGTCTACACAGCGAGTTCTAGGACAGCCAAAACTACACAGAGAAACCCTGCCAAGAAGAAGAAGAGGAGGAGGAAGAGGAAAAGGAGGAGGAGGAGAAGAAGACAGTCGCCAAGAGAAAGATCCTGATAACTTACTGATAAATCCATATCTGCTGCTTTTCTCTCTTTTGTTTGTTATATTCATTAGTGTTTTGCCATATCCATGGTTTTCCAGGCCCCTGGAACTGGAGTTATAGACAGTTGTGAGCTGCCATATGGTGCTCAGCACTTAAGAACACTTGCTGTCCTTGCAGAGGACCTAGCTTCAGTTCCCAGCACCCACACGGTGGCTCACAACCCTCCCTAACTCCAGTTCCAAGCATCCAAAGCCCTCTCCTGACTTCCACAGACACTACCGTATGTGGTGTACATACATATGTGCAGGCAAAACACCCATAAACATAAACAAATCTAAGAAAAAAATTTTAAGCCACTGTGGAACAAATTGTCAAGGCAGCCATCTCCAAGGACCTGGTCCGCGACATAAATGTTTAAATAGATTAGAAACTGTCGGAGCCAACTTCAATAGAAATGTAGAAAATGGTCACGGGTTTGCAGCAACCAGTGACATACTACGTGGAGAGTAAGACGGCTGTAGGCTAGAAGGACTTGGTTACATCCTGCCTGCCTGTGCCCCCACCCGCTCCCTGCCTGTGCCCCCACCCCTCCCTGCTTGTTATCCTGAGAGCAGGAAACCTGCATTACCAGTGTCAGACCTGGGCCCCTAGTTCCAGAGGGAACTGAGCAGCAGATCTTGCTCAGAAGTTCCTGGCTCTGCCCTGTCTGGGCTTCTCTGAAAGGACTAGAACAAGACTCTTAGCTCTGTTCTGCCTAACTCAATTTAGGACATGAAAATAGCCAGTTCAGAAACATTGTAATTTTTGTTGTTTCTCTATGTAGCCCTGTCTGTGCTGGAACTTGCTCACTCTGTAGACCAGGCAGGCCTTCAACTCAGAGATCCACCTGCCTCTGCCTCCCCAGGGATGGGGTTAAAGGCGTGCACCACCACTACCCCCTGAAACATTGTAATTCTAAAGGAAACCACCTGGTTTATTGTTTATAGTTAACATATAGTCAGCTACCAACAACCTGGGAAGATACTTTGTTGGGAGAAATGAGAGAATTCAGAGGTACAGTTGGGGAATCTAGAAAGCTGAACATGGGCCCAGCATAGGGCAGAAGCCCAGAAAGACCTCTGATGACTCTAAGCTTCAGCTCCAGCAGATCTAAGCTTGCACAGGAACCAAGAGAGCATTGTTATTGATATCAAAGGGCTGGGTGGTGGTAGCGCATGCCTTTAATCCCAGCACTCAGGAGGCAGAGGCAGGTGGATCTCTGTGAGTTTGAGGCTAGCCTGGTCTACAAAGAGAGTTCCAGGAAAGATGCAAAGCTACACAGAGAAACCCTGTCTCGAAAAGAAAAAAAAAAAAAAAAAGAGGAGACTTATTGGCAGAATTATAACATCATATTATACAAAATCTAGTTTTTAGCAATTCAAAGAAAAAAAAGAGCCCCACAAAATATCTTTGAGAAAACCCAGATATTGGGCTTAATAGAGACTTTAAGCAACTGCCTTAAATGCACTCAAAGAACTAAACGAAACCATGAGCAGAGATTAAAAGAACCAAGAAAAAATTTTGTTAATGAAAAGATACTATCAATAAAGAGACACATTTTTTAAAAAAAATGAACCTAATGTAAAATCTATACCAAAAAGTACAATAAAATGAAATGAAAATTCACTAGAGCATTTCAACAGCAGATTTGAGCAGGGAAGAGAAAGAATGAGGAAATTCCAAGTTCAGATGGTGGATTGTCCACTCTGAGGAACAAGAGAAAAGTTCAAAAAGAGACCAGAGCTTTGTGGACCTGTAGGGTACCATCATGTATTCTGTGGACCCAAGAAAGAAAAGAGAGAGGGATAAAAATATGTATGATAAGAGCTGAAAATATCCCAAATTTGATGAAATAACCTCAGTTTGCAGGCCCAGCCCAACAAACTCAGTAGGATGAATTTAAAGAACTCCACACAAAGTTCCCTTATAATTAAATTGATGAGAGACAATGAACATGATAAGAGAGAGGTATTTAACATTACCACATTATCGTGGGGCGAGGTGGCTTGCATCTGTAACCCTAGCGGGTGAGAGGCTAGAGGATGCTGGCAAGTTTGACATCCGACTAGGCTACAAAGGAACACCAGTGTTTCCTAAAGGGGGAAGTGATTAACAGCTGATGTTCAATAAAGTTATCGAGATCAAAAGGCCATCAGAGTAAGACATATTTAAAGTGCCAATGGCCTTGTGACCCTAGAAATCTGTGAACAACCAAGGCACAGACTGAAGGAGGAGTTCAGACGTCCCAGATAAACAATAGTTTATAGAGGGATCGTCTTGAGTACACGTTCCTCTGAGAGAGGCTGAAGGGAGCCAAGACGACAGCATTCTGGTCAAAGAATTACATTGCTAAGTACTGTATTTTCGGCTTGTGAGTTCACGTTTGTTGTTTTGAGACGTGGGCTCACTATTGGAGCCCAGGATGGCTTCAGGCTCATGATCTTCTTTTTTTTTTTTTTTTTTTTTTTTTTTTGGTTTTTTTTTAGTCAGGGTTTCTCTGTGTAGCTTTGCACCTTTCCTGGAGCTCACTTGGTAGCCTAGGCTGGCCTCGAACTCACAGAGATCCGCCTGCCTCTGCCTCCCGAGTGCTGGGATTAAAGGCGTGCGCCACCAACGCCCGGCAGGCTCATGATCTTCTTGCCTCCGCTTCCCAAGGGCTGGGACTACAGACATGTGCCACCACTCTGGGTTCTGTGCATCCACTTTTGTTTCCCACAAAGAATAAATAAATGTGTTCATACATACATACATACATACATACATACATACATACGCATGCTAGTGCTGAAGATGGAACCCGGTGCCTCCTACATACTAAATATGTACTCTCCCACCGATCTAAACCTCGAGCTTCATAAATCTTTTGAGCCAAGAGTACAGAAAGATAGAATTTGTGATAACAAATTATAAGGATAACAGCTATATTGGGAAGAGTTTTGGCATCAGTTGCTCTAGGATGTTTGTTATAACTCCATGGTAAATATTAAGTAAACATCCAACAAATTCACACACAAAAAAGGAAAAAACCAAAATGACACTTTACTAAAAAAAAATAATAGTTGACTATGAAAGAATGTGGCAAAAGAAAAATTCAAGAAGAAAAACTTGAAAAAATATACCCAAAACAAATAGCAGCATGACAAACTTTCCATCAGTGCTGAGCCTTATAATCCCAGCTACCCGAGAAGCACAGGCAGGAGAATTGCAATTTCAAATCCAGTATGGGCGACACAGTGAGATTGTATCTCAAATGAGGCTGTGGAGATAGCCCAGTAGATGGAGCGTTTGCCGTTTGAGGGTGAGAACTCCAGTTTGGATCCCCGATCCCGTGAAAAGCAAGGCAGGCGTGGTCACCATCAGTAACCCCAGCACTAAGGAGGCAGAGAGGAGAACTAGCTAGACTAGTTGGTGAACTTGGGGTTCAGCAAGAGACCTTAACGCCTCAACAAGTGAAGTGGAGGACAACAGACGAAGGCACCCCACATCAGCTTTGCTCCTCCATACTCATGTGCACATACTATGGCCACACACATTTGAACATGCATGCATGCACACTACATACACAGAGTTTTCATTTTATTTTTTTATTTTTTTATAGATTTTATTTCTTTTTTTTTTATTATGTATACAGCATATATGACAGCAGGCCAGAAGAGCGCACCAGATCTCATTACAGATGGTTGTGAGCCACCATGTGATTGCTGGGAATTGAACTCAGGACCTCTGGAAGAGCAGTCAGTGCTCTTAACCTCTGAGCCATCTCTCCAGGCCCAGAGTTTTCATTTTAAAGTAAGAAAGAAGGGCTAGGTGTAGCACGGATTCTAATTGGTCTTAATAATAAAAACCTGGAGTCAGATATCAGGGTAAATGCTGAAAGATCAGACAGACAAAGGAGCAAGCCACAGCCACCTCTTACCTTGCCAACTCCTCAGCTGAAAAGGGGGGAGATCCTGTCTCTAGGAATCCTCAGACTGAATGGGATGAGCTCCTGTCTCCTTCTTAGTATTCTTCTCTCCGCCCAGCCATATCCCTTCCTGTCTCCACCTCCCTACCGCTTTATTTGTTAGAGCACAAACAAAATATCATCACAGTTAGAGATACAGCTCAGTAGTAGAGCATTTGCCTACTATGCACAAGGCTCTAGATTTAATACCCAGTATTATAGGAAAAAAAAAATTTAAAGACAGAAAAGAAAAAACAAACCCTTCCAGTCAAAATGATATATTGACAGAATGGGCTGGGCGGTGGTGGCACATGCCTTTAATCCCAGCACTCAGGAGGCAGAGCCAGGTGGATCTCTGAGTTCGAGGCCAGCCTGGTCTACAGAGTTCCAGGACAGGCTCCAAAGCTACACAGAGAAACCCTATCTGGAGAAACCAAAAAAAAAAAAAAAAAGAAGTCAGGCCTTTGGGAATGGAGAGATGGCTCAGCAGTTAAGAGCATTGGCTGTTCTTCCAGAGGACCAGGTTTCAATTCCCAGCAACCACATGACAGCTCACAACTGTCTGTAACTCCAGTTCCAGGGGACCCAACACCCTCATATAGGCAATCCATTGTACATGAAACAAAAATAAATGATTAAAAGAAGTGGGGCCTTCAGAAATGATGGGGTGACAAAGGCAGGCAGAGCCTTTGTTAACGAGGCTGTTGTCCTTAATGAGAGGCCTGTGGAGCCTGGTTGCCCCTTGCCCTTTCACCACAGAAGAGCACAGAAAAGGTACCATCTGGAAGCCCTCACCAAGCTGAATCTACAGGCACCTTATTCAGCCTCCAGAAAGGTGAACAATAAATTTCTTATTTATAAATTACTCATTGTGAAGGTTTGTTGTGGGTTGGAGGTTGTTTTGTTTCTGGGAGACGCTGGAAGCTGAGTCTCAAGGCCTTATTAAACAGGGCCTCTCATTGCCGAGATCAACTTCTAACCCTACAGCACTCCGTTATAGCAGCCCAAGCCAACTCCCAAACACAAAACCTCTCCACTTAAAACATCATTCAAGTGTCCTAGAGCAGGAGCTAGGTGTCAGATAACAAAGTAAGTTTCAATAAACTTCACATTATTGAAATAAATGATATGAAATGTCTTCTCTAACAGCAGGAAAACTGAAAATTTACAGAGTTGTGGAGATAAAGCTACCAGTGGATCAATGAAGAAATCAGGAAAATAAACAATCCCTAAAAATGAGTGATTGAAAATAACATGAACCGATTATGAGATGCAGCGAAGGCGAGACCTAAAGTGGCAGATGCCTTCGTTGAAAAGGAAGGAAGACAGGCTGGAGAGGTGACTCAGTGGGGAAGAGCACTCACTACACTTCCAGACAGCTTGAGTTCAGTTCCCAGCACCCATGTGAGGCAGTGCATAACTGCCTGTCACTGCAGCTCCGGCAATCGGGCATCTGGCTTCTGGTCTCCACAGGGCCCTGTGCACATGCAGCATACATAATAAATGAAAATAAAAATAAATTAAAAAAAAAAAAAAAGCCCCGGGCGGTGGTGGCGCACTCCTTTATTCCCAGCACTAGGGAGGCAGAGTCAGGCAGATCTCTGTGAGTTCGAAGCCAGCCTGGTCTACAGAGCGAGATCCGGGACAGGCACCAAAACTACACAGAGAAACCCAGTCTCGAAAAACCAAAAGGAAAACAAAAAAGGAAGAAAGAGGCTTGGCATGGCTCAGGAGGTGAAGGTGCTGCTGTGATTGATAGCTTACAGCCTGACTTCCATCCCCCAAACCATGTGAGGGAGGAGGGAGAACCACCCCACTAACTTGTCCCCTGGCCTCCACCCGGAACTGTGCATGCCCACATACCATGCATGTGCACACACAATAATAACAAATGTTTTAAAAAGGAAAGCTAGTGAATCAGTAAGGTAACTTAAATGAGAAACAACAAAACATGCCAGTGGAGATGGGACAAATAAAGAGTGAAAATCAACAAAAAGTTCATTATTAGAAAACTGTTCGCTTTTAGAGTAACAAGGAAATAAGATACAACTAAAATCAGAAATGAAAGTGGAAACATTTTTACCAAACTTGTTTGTTTTTTGAGATAGTGTCTACCTATGTAGTTCTCGATGGCCTGGAACTCACTCTGTAGACCAGGCTGACCTCGAACTCACAGAGATCCACCTGCTTCTGCCTCCCGAGTGCTGGGGGATTAAAGGCATGAGCCACCGCGCCCAGCTAGCCAAACATTTTTTAAATGCTATAGCTCAGTGGTAAATCTCAATCCCCTGCACCATTTTTAAAAGGAAATAAGAAAAACTTAGAAGCTAGTACCCTTTATGGTTAGAATACAACACTCAACAAAATAAGGGCAAGCTGAATGAGGAGTGTATCAAAGTATACTCCATGACTTACAGGATTGAAGGCAGCAATGGAAGGACAGTTTAACAGGAAACCCACCAGTGTAACTTATAGGTAAATGCAAAGTGGGAAAGCCATGGTTACCTCGGGTTATACAGAAAAACCAGCGGCCCTGCAGATAATACTTAGAAAACAATACTGGGAAAGTTTGTAATTGATGCAGACCTCTTCAACATGGTGGACCCATCAAAATGTACCTAACCTTTGTAAAGAACTGTTAACATGTCTAACTTAGTTAAGAAACAATCTAAGTATTTATCATGTGCTCCTGACAATCTTACCAGCTTTGTCCTGTAGGGCTTGGGATGTGTGCCAAGTTCACCTGGAAGACAAAATGCAATTATGAGAAATGTCAACAATGTAACCTCATCATAAGTCAGAGAGTCTGTGAATGTACATGTTCATAGCATAGTCTCTAACCAAAAACTGCAAGCAGACCAACTTATATCAGTAGATAGAAAGATGAACAGATGGCTATACACACAATGGGATATAATTAAGCTATAAAAGGGAACATAGTTCTGATAGACACAATAAAATGTATGAGTCTCTAAATCAGTGTGCCACATGGAAGAACTCAAAACATGTATGATGACATCTTTATGAAAAGTACAGGATTTCTCCATAGAGAAATCAGTTGATAGTTGTCAGGAACAGAGACATAGATTGGTGGTTGTCGGGCACTGGAGGCAGAAAGAAATGGGAATAAACTCCTTACTAGATACAGTTTTGTGGGGAAAGGAAGAGGGATTAGTTCAGGGTTGAGCTACATGCCTGCCAATGCTAACCTCAACTAACACCTAAGCTCAAGTGATCCTCCTGCTTCAACTCCCCAAGTGGCTGGGACTAGAGAAACATGTACGCCTATATGCCAGTGAAGGTTTTACTTTGGAGCGATGGAAATGTCTTAGAAATAAAGCGGCTGGGCTGGAGGGATGGCTCAGAGGTTAAGAGCACTGACTGCTCTTCCAGAGGTCCTGAGTTCAATTCCCACCAATACACATGGTGGCTCACAACCATCTGTAATGAGATCTGGTGCCCTCTTCTGGCCTGCTGTCATATATGCTGTATACATAATAAAAATAAAAATTAAAAGAAAAAAAAAAAGCTGCCTGAGTGTAGTGATGCACCTTTAATCCCAGCATTAGGGCAGAGGTGGAGGGCAGGCAGAGCTCTGAGTTTGAGGCCAATAAGGTCTACATAGTGAGTTCCAGGCCAGCTAGGGCTACAAAATAGTAGACAGGGAGAGGAGGAGGAAGAGAGGAAGAAAAGAGAAAACTAGCTAGCTGTTGGTTGCACAACACCGAATGTGCTCAATGCCACTGGAGTGTCTTCTGGAGAATGATTAATATGTGACTTTCACCTAAGTAAATCATTAAATAAAAATGAAACAAGTCAGCCGGGCGATGGTGGCGCATGCAGTTAATCCCAGCATTTAGGAGGCAGAGGCAGGCGGATTTCTGTGAGTTCAAGGACAGCCTGGGCTGTTACACAGAGAAACCCTGTCTCGAGGAAAAAAAAAAAAGAAAAGAAAGAAAGATGTTACTGAAGGAGGTGGGAGACCACTTGAATGTGAGATATTTCTTGGACCTATACAGCAGATTACCAAGGCACTGAGGTTTCTGCTAAACCACTTTCCAAGAGCGGGATTGTGACCAGGACTCTAAGACACTTGCACACATTAACCATGAAGGTGTTTCCTCCCGAAGGAACTTTTTTTTTTTTTTTTTTTTTTTGCCTAGAAGATCTGAAAACAAATACAGTTTTCAGGCTGGGAAATGGCTCAGTGGTTAAGAGCACTGACTACTCATATATCTGGGTTCAATTCCCAGTACCCACATGACGGCTAAAATCAATCTGTAGCTCTAGTTTGAAGGGATCCAACATCCTCTTCTGACCTCTCAGGCATGCCACACATGTGATACACAGATATGCAGACAAAATGCTCACACACACACACACACACACACACATTTAAAAAAATTCTCACAAATACAGTTTGGATAGGTCAGGCAACTATTTGCTTTTAGATCTTTGTCTTTGAGCTCAAACTTTACTTAAAAAAAAAAGTTAGCTAATTGGACATGGTGGCATTTACCTTTAAAATCCCAGCATGGAGGAAGAGGCAGAGGCAGGTGGATCTCTGAGTTCAAGGTCAGCCCGGTCTTAGTGAGTTTGAGGCCAGTCAAAACCACATAGTGAGACCCTGTCTAAATAAATGAATAAAATCTACTCTTGGTTGTTTTTGTTTGTTTGTTTCCCTGGCTGGTTTAGAAGGCTCTATGTAGAAACCCGCCTGCCTCTGCCTCCTGAGTGCTAAGTTTAAAGGCGTGTGCCACCATGGCTAGTAGAGTGGATTCACTTTTTGTTTGCTTGTTTTATTTTGTTTTGAGACAGGGTCTCACTATGTAGCCCTGGCTGTCCTGAAACGCCCTATGGAAACCAGGTGGTCCTTGCTCACAGAGATTCACCTGTCTCTGCCTCTCAGCATTAGTATTAAAGGCATATGCCATCATACCCTGCGTTGATTCAATCTTGTTTCCTAATAAAAGACTCATCTAAATAGTGGCTCAAGCTGGAAAGTTCGTTCCTTTTTTGTTTCGTTTGTTTTTCAAGACAGAGTTTCAAGACAGTGTAACTACCCTGGCTGTCCTGGAACTCACTCTGTAGACCAGTCTGGCCTCGAACACAGAGATCCACCTGCCTCTGCCTCCCAGGTGCTGGGATTAAAGGCGTGTGCCAGCCATATCTCTTTTTTTGAGATAGGGTTTCTCTGTGAAGCAGTCTTGGCTGTCACTGTAGACCAGGCTGGCCTGGAACTCAGAGATATGCCTGCTTCTGGCTCCTGAGTGCTGGTATTAAAGGCATGTGCTAGCCATATCTCTTGATCCACTGCAGTGATGCTTCATCTCAGTGAGGGTCATCAGACCCATCTAACAAACTTTTTACAGCCTGTAAGCTAAGATTGGACTTGGGTTGTTTTTAAGGGTTGTGGGAAATTTGTGGGTTTATGTTTGGTTCTTTACGGCAGGGTCTCACTCTGTCACCAGGCTTGCCTTTAACTCGCCGTGTAGACACTTCACCCTCAAATGTGTGACCATCTTCCTGCATCAGCCTCCCAATTACTAGAATTGCAAGCATGGCACACACACCTTGCAGTTTCCTGTTGTAGTGCTTGGGATGGAAAGAGGGCCCTGTGCTTGCTAAGCAAGTGTTCTCCCACTGAACTACAACATCCCTAGTGCTTAAAGGCTGTTTTAAAAATAACATATATAGAGGCTGGAGAAATAGCCCAGTTGCAAGAACACCAGGGTTTGGTTTCCAGCACCCACATCAGGCAGCTCATAGATGCCTGTAACTCCAGTTCCAGGGCACCCAATGCTCTCCTCTGGCCCCTGTGGACACCTGCACACACATGGTGCACATGCATAAACTAAGGCACACACATACACATGAAGTAAATAAATACACTTTTTAATAAATATTTTTATTTTTATAATTTTTAATTTAATTTTACATGTCAGCCGCAGATTCCCCTGTCCTCCCTCCTCCCACCCCCACCCCCGCCTTCTCCCCAATCCACCCCCCATTCCCACCTCCTCCAAGGCAAGGTCTCCCCTGGAGATTCAGTCCAGCCTGGTAGATTCAGTTGAGGCAGGTCCAGTCCCCTCCTCCCTGCACCAAGGCTGAGCAAAGTGTCTCAGCATAGGCCCTAGGTTCCAAAAAGCCAGCTCAAATACACATTTTAAAAAAAAAACATCCATGACCTGCACAGACACACCAGACACACACCTGTGATAACACTTAGGAAGCTGAAGCGGAAAGATCAGGAGTTGAAGGTTCATCTCCAATACACAGGAAGTTTGAGGCCAGCCTTGGCTACATAAGACTCTGTCTCAAAAGAAGAGCTCAGGCCAGACGTGGTAGCACATGACTTGATTTTGGAGGTAGAGACAGGTTTAACCCCTGGTAGTTCAAGGGCAGCCTGGTCTATATAGCAAGTTCTAGGACAACTGGGGTTACCTAGTGAGACCCTGTCTCAAAAATAAGAGGAGGAGGAGGCAGAGCTGGATACAGTGGCATGTCCTTGTGATTCCAGCTTTTGAGAGATTGAGGCAGAAGACATCACTGCCAGACTTGGCTACATAGTAAGCCTGGGGGCTATAGAGTGAGCTGGTATCTTAAAAAAAAAAAAAAAAAGAAAGAAAAAAAAAAAAAAACAGCCAAGACCGTTTATGAAGAGATCATGAGATCATGCAGCCGGGAAGTCTCAGGTAGGTACTATCTGACTTGAATGAAAAATTTTACAGGCTGTTATTGTCATTGTCTCAGCCTTCTTCCTTCCCTGGCTGGTATTTTCTCACACAGCTAGAGGAGGGCAAGGGACTCCAGGTGGGCAGAGCCACGACAAGCTCCAGGCTGTCCTTACTGGGGACTCGGTAGCATGGGCACACCATGTTTCTAGACACCCCATGAAGCTGGTGCTACTGGAACCCAAGTAAAGCGTGTGCCATAGCATTTCCCAGGGCAACAGGAAGGAAAGGCAATCACTGTCATTTGTGCCAGCCCAATGGCAATGCCGCAGGAGGGAGTCTTGACCCCAGGTACAGGATAGGAGTGCACTGTACCTGAAGTGCCACCACACCGTGACTGAGCCCCAGGTGTCAGGGAACAGCATGGCACATTGCCAGAAAATTGGCTGGTGCTCCAAGCAGAGGCTGATCTCTTGAAGGCTGGGCTGAGGACAGGTAAGATCTGCAGGAGTGGCCCAGAGGACTAGACATATACAGACTAGAAACAGATCCTGCTGGTCACAGATAGGGAGATGTGCTGGTGGAAGTGGGGAAGGGTAATGGAGAGATGTCCGTTACCCCTGAATGTCTCTGAGTGGATCTCCACAGGGGTCCTTCCAGACTGTCATAGAAGACAATAGAGATGGGTGAGGAAAGTCCAGAGCTATTGTGTGTGTGCAGCAGTTAGGGAACGATTCTCCAGCAAGACCAGTGGAGGAGCCATACAGACGGAGTGTTCAGGTGGGCCAGGCCCCACAACTGGGAACCAGTAATGTCATTAAAATTAATGAGCATCTCCACACCTACAGCAGGGTGTCACCTCTGCATGCTGGTGAATTCTGAGACTGAGTCTAAATTCCATTAGCGACACTGACCACGTAAAAGACTGCATTCTGGGGAAGAAAAAGGAGTAAGTGTGTGACAGGATAATACAGCTGGTCAGACAAGGTGACTTAGTGGGTAAGGGCTTCTGTCACCAAGCCCTTCTGATCCCAGAAACTGACAAGGTGGGAGGAGAGAACAGACTCCGGTAAGGTGCCCTCTCACCGTGCATCACATCATGTGCATCATGATGTGTACACACACAGTAAATATTTTTAAAAATATGTGTACCTGTGGTATTTCCTTTAACATGGGGGAAAGGTGAGGAACACCTGGGTTTGGGTGCTTTTATTTTTTTATTTTATATTTATATATATTTATAAACATCTATTATATGTTAAATATTAATATAGTTATATTTGTGAGAATGTTATATATTCATATTGATATGACACATTAAATATTATATGCAATATATGTTATATATAAATACATAGTAAATAATATTAAATTTTATTTCATTTTTAGATAAAGCCAGCAATATTTGCTGGATGTGAACAGAAGGGGGTGCTGAGGGGCTGGCGAGATGGCTCAGAGGTTAAGAGCACTGGCTGTTCTTCCAGAGGTCCTGAGTTCAATTCCCAGCAACCACATGGTGGCTCACAACCTTCTATAATGAGATCTGGCTCCCTCTTCTGGCCTGAAGGGATACATGCAGGCAGAACACTGTATACATGATAAATAAATAAACCTTTTAAAAAAAAAAAAAAAAGAAGGGGGTGCTGAGGGATGCTCAGAATCATGTCCTGAGCCAAGGGCAGACTGAAAGTACATCCTTGGCCCTGGAGAGAGCAGGTGGTTCTTGCTGGTGTCCAGCGCCTGTGTAGCCCTGTCACCTAGGAGCTCTCCTAGTCCTTCCTAGGTCTGGGGTCCCCTGTCCCATTGCTTCCTCCAGAGAAGTGAGGCCAGTAGTTCTGTAGATCTGTTCTCCTGTCCGGTCACAGTCCCTCCTTTGACTTCGTATTTATGGTTTCAGATTGCAGTATTGAGAAGTTTTATCCCGAGGAACACATTTATGACAGTCTGGAATCACAGGCCGCAATACCAGACAATTGTGCTGGCCATGTTTCTCGATTTCCACAGTGTGGAGGGCCCTGTGATGAGATACTAGAAAGAAACTGGAATGTCTCTGAAGGTGAGAGCCTGGTACAGCCCCTCTACTGGAAGGATGACATCACACCAGTGACCATGTTCCTTAAGGGCCCCTTAGGGGAGAAGGGTCTGATTTGTAATGGTTTTGACAAAAACTTCCGTTTGAGCCCAACTCCATTAGTGTGCCAGGGAGTCTCTACAAAAGAGAGGCCACATCTTTTCTACACTCCAGAGAACTTGGAGCACAGTAGAGACCTAACTGGCCAGGAGGGGCTTCCTACACTTGAAAGCCCATTCATATGTACTAGGTGTGGGAAAACATTCAGAGGAAGCCTTGACCTTGTTCAGCATCAGAAAGCCAACTTTGGAGAGAAGTCTCTTATGTGTTCTGAATGTGGAAAATCCATTAGCCAGAACTCAAGCCTTAAAGAACACCAAAAGTCTCATATGATTGAGAAGCCTTATGAATGCAATGAATGTGGAAAGGCTTTCAGGAGGAGCTCAAACCTCATCCAACATCAAAGAATCCATTCTGAAGAAAAACCATATGTGTGCAACCCATGTGGGAAAGCCTTCAGGCGGAGCTCAAACCTCATTAAACACCACAGGATTCACACAGGTGAGAAGCCTTTCGAGTGCAATGAGTGTGGTAAAGCCTTCAGCCAGAGTGCACACCTCAGAAAGCATCAGAGGGTTCACACCGGAGAGAAACCTTATGAGTGTAATGACTGTGGCAAGCCATTCAGTCGTGTCTCAAACCTCATCAAGCACCACAGGGTTCATACTGGAGAGAAGCCTTACCAATGCAGTGACTGTGGGAAGGCATTTAGCCAGAGTTCTAGCCTGATTCAGCACCGGAGAATTCACACTGGAGAGAAGCCTCATGTGTGCAGTGTGTGTGGGAAAGCCTTCAGTTACAGTTCCGTGCTCAGGAAGCACCAAATAATTCACACAGGAGAGAAGCCGTATGGGTGCAGTATCTGTGGGAAGACCTTCAGCCACAGCTCAGCCCTCATCCAGCATCAAGGTGTGCACACTGGAGACAAGCCCTATGAGTGCCACGAGTGTGGGAAGACCTTCAGCCGAAGTTCCAACCTCATCCTTCACCATCGAGTCCACACTGGAGAAAAACCTTATGAATGTACGGAATGTGGAAAAACCTTCAGCCAGAGCTCAACCCTCATTCAGCACCAGAGGATTCACAATGGGTTAAAACCTCATGAATGTAGCCAGTGTGGCAAAGCCTTCAACCGAAGCTCAAATCTTATCCACCACCAGAAAGTTCACACTGGGGAGAAGCCCTACACGTGTGTTGAATGTGGCAAGGGCTTCAGCCAGAGCTCACATCTCATTCAACATCAGATAATCCACACTGGAGAGAGGCCCTATCAGTGCAGTGAGTGTGGAAAGGCCTTTAGTCAGCGCTCCGTCCTCACCCAGCACCAAAGGATTCACACTGGAGTGAAGCCCTATGGCTGCTCTACCTGTGGGAAAGCGTTCAGCCAGCGGTCAAAGTGGGCTAAACACCAGTTAATCCATGCAGCGGAGTAACCTGGAGGCTGGGAGAAGTACAGCCAGCCATGGTTCCTCTCTGATTCTTCCGGCCCATGGTTCAGCCTTCCCCTTCCTAGACCTGAAGCCAGACTCACTGTGTTTTATGCCCAGATGCCACAAAACCTGGAACCCTCCTTTGTACATCCTACAAGGCTCTCTTTGGCTGTTGCTGCCGACTCGTGTGACCGCTCATCTGCATTGTGCTGTTTTTGTGGTTTGAAAGCAGACTCATGTTGGTTAGAAGGACAAGATGACAAGACTTTCATGTTCACAGTTTATTATTGTAATCAAAAGGAACAAAAATAGGTAATGTGACCGCTGGCTGGAAAGTACCTCAGTAATCCTTCGTTTAGCATTTAGTCATAGGGAGTGACTTCTGATTTAGTGTTTATTACTGATATTTTGTTTACATAAGACCAATGTGAGGGTTTTTCACCAATTGTCATCCTCTCTGGAGGTATGTCTCCACTTCCTTTCCCCTCCCATCCTGAATCTTACTCCAGATCTTCCTGTTGTCCTGTTTTTATTCATATCTTCAGTCAGTATTGAGAGTTGCCATACATACCATATGCCCCACAAAGCTAGAGTATTCACTCTCTGACCCTTTCCAGGAAGTTTCCTGCTTTGCCATAGGACGCTGCCCTGTTATTATGGGGGGCTCTCAAGGTCTTTGGAGAGAGGCTCAAGGCTCTTGCAGGAACTGAAGTATTTTGTGACTAGAAGTCTAATCAGTGTGCCGTGTGCTTGCCTGAGAACCCTGAGGCTCTGTCCTAGTTAGGGTTACTCTGGCTATGATGAAACACCATGACCAAAAGCAGGTTGGGGAGGGAAGGGTTTATTTGGTTTATACTTCCACTTCCATCCTTGAAATCCATCACTGGGGGAAGTCAGGACAGGAACTCAAACAGGGCGGGAACCGGAGGCAGGAGCTGATGCAGAGGCTGTGGAGGAGAGCTGCTTACTGGTTTGCTTCCATGGCTTGCTCAGCCTACTTTCTTATAGAACCTGGGACCAGCAGCCCAGGGGTGGCCCCATCCACAATGGGCTGGGCCCTTCCACATCAATCACTAAGAAAATGCCCTACAGTCTTGCCTACAGCCTAATCTTATGGAGGCATTTTTCCAGTTGAGACTCCCTCCTCTCCTGACTCTAGCTTGTGTCAAGTTGACATGAAACTAGCCAGCACAGACTCTTGTCTCAAAAGTAAATAAAAAGATAGATAGGTAAAATTAATGTCCAAGTTTCTCACTCTGAAGTTATTATTTTCCTTTTTAACTTCTATAGACAACCTGTTTCTCATCAATATCTACCTTGTTTGTATCTCATGATTCTTCTAATTACCAGAGAAAGAGTTTCACCTTCTCCATGTTCTTGCCAGTTTATTTCGTATGGGTTCATCATTGGTTCCTCTTTGTTTAGTGAGCTCCAATCTGGAATTCTCATCATGTGTTGTGATACTCAGATGGCCCCCGCTTTGACCAGTAGAAACTTGTTCTTCATACTCCTTCAGGGCCCTTTGCACATCTTGTTCTCTCTTAGCCTTTCCTTTGCTTTCTGGCATAAAAAGCTATTCCAAGCTCCTCCTGTATGTTCCTTCCCCCAATTGTTCAGTGAGTCCTTTTTCCCAGGAAGTCCGCATCCCTGTTGTGAACATGATATTTTAAAAAGCAAGATCTAAGTGCTGGGTGTATGCCTCGTTAGAAGGTTCCATAGCTTCTAGGATCTCCCAACAGACCACTCAGAGGAGAGCTAGGAATCAGATGAGTGTGCATACATGCCATCTTATAGCAACTCTCTTACCAGTCAATATATCAAAAGACACCAATTCCAGTCCAACACCAAAGCTCACTCTACCCTTCCTTCTTTCTATATTTGTAACTGCATTCCCATTTTAACAGAAACACAGTCTTACTGTCTTCAGTACATTGACTTAAGTTTTTGCATAGGAATTTCAGAATCACCCATCTATTATCCCTGTAAATATTCAGTATTTGTCTACAGGTCTCCCAACTGGTTTCAGAATTGTGAGAATATTTTTTCCCCTAGGGAGACTTAACACCTTCCTGCTCCTCATAAAGTCCCAATGACAAACAAAAGTATGAGTCCACTAAAATTCACCCCGGTGGTGAGTTGCTGGGCTCACTTACAGAGCACAGGTGAGGGGTTGCTGGAAGGAGTGTGGGTGACCCTAGAGGGACTGTCACACTAGAAAATCTTCACCAGTAGAGAGAATGGCTTCTCTACAGCTGCATAGACAGAGCCTAATAGGTTTTCTATAACGATAATAGGTTTCTCCACCGATGCAGTAAGCCAGATCAAGCTGAACTGAAAAAGTAAAAGAACAGGTTTATTTGAGCAAAGTAACTCCCAGGTGAGTTCTCCAGCCCCCAGAGATTGAGGCAGGAGAAGTCATGTGTCCGAACTAAGACAGGGAGCTTGTATGCCCTGTAGGCAAGGGGGTGATGATGTATCCACCACAAGCTAGGTTTGTGCCCAAGTATAGTCAAAAGCTGAGCACTTTAGGTGGGGACTTGGGCTGCTTGTCCAACTTTAGGGGAGGAGTTGCCCAAGCCACCAAGAATGTGGAACTGGGCTTTTTGATACCTTTTCTTTGTTGGAGATTCTCTGAGAGGATGGGGTTTGGAGAGAGAGAGAGATGGGGCTTTCTGGATCAAGTAGGAGTGAGCTAGAGGTTCCAGCTGAACAAAGCTCCCTTTCACTTAACTCCCCCTATATATTGTAGCACTTCGATGAAGACAGTGACTGTTTTGCTCCGAGGAACGCATTCCATGCCCTATCAATATACTGTGAAAATACTATACTTGTGTCTTTTTTTTTTTTTTTTTTGGTTTTTCGAGACAGGATTTCTCTGTGTAGCTTTGGTGCCTTTCCTGGAACTCACTCTGTAGTCCAGGCTGGCCTTGAACTCACAGAGATCTGCCTGCCTCTGCCTCCCAACTGCTGGGATTAAAGGCATGTGCCACCACCGCCTGGCATGTCTTTATTTTTTTAAAGATCTATTTATTTATTATGTATATAGTGTTCTACCAACATGTCAGATCTCATTATAGATGATTGTCAGCCACCAATTGATTGCTGGGAATTGAACTCAGGTCCTCTGGAAGAGCAGCCAGTGCTCTTAACCTCTGAGCCATCTGCCTAGACCCCTATACTTGTGTCTTGCATGGATTTCCTCCCCCCACCAACTTTCATAGTAGCTATGTAATTCATTTGTAACAATTGTTGGGGATCTCCAGCTTGGGCCCTATTCCAAATCCCTGCCCTCAGCACGTCAAGCAGCAGCTCCTTCCCTAGAGATGCTCTCTCCAGATCCTGCCCAAAGAAAGCCCGCCAAGCAGCCGCTCCTCCCTGGGAGCTCCTCAAGACCGCCTACAAGGTATTTAATACCCAGCCTGTAACTTGCCTAGTGGTTACCCCTTCGTGGTTCCTCCTCTTCCCCTGGGACCACCTGGGAATGCTTTGCTCAGATTAAACCTGGACTTATTAATTTGACCTGATCTGACTTATTGCATTGTTTGTTTTTCTGGTTTTTTGTTTTTTTATTTTTGGAGACAGGGTTTCTCTGTGTAACAACCCTAGTTGTCCTGGAACTCACTCAGTAGACCAGGCTGAGATCAGCCTGCCCCTGCCACGCAAGTGCTGGGATCGAAGGTGTGCACCACCACACCCGGCTTAAGGGACCTCCACTTTTAAACCATAAAATTCTTTAAATGGGAAAAGGACACATGAATGAATAGTAACAACTCTTTTGTTTGTTCATAGACCCATTATGTGGAAGCTGAAAGTTCTGAATTATCTATGGGTTCAGTTTAGCGGGCGGCTCCCCCCCCCTATAAATCCACGTGGAAAACTGGCTTGTAGTAGTTCAGATCATGCTAATGGTACAATGATACAGGACTTCCTCCCTTCCCTGCCATACTCCTGGACTGCTCAGAGAGCACCGTGAGATGCTGAATGGACAGCAGCACGGGGAGTTCATCACCACTCACAGCTGATGGTGCTCAGCAAGGAGTAGCTGCTTTCCTCTTCGTGAGTGGGACATCCCTGGCCATCTACACACAAAAGTCAATACATCTGGCCAAACTTGAGGACGTCATCTTAGCACTGGGATCCTTAACCAGCAAACATCCCTGTCTGCACAGGTCTATAAATTCTTAGGCCCCTTCCTAAGACTCGCTCCTTTGTTGTAAAGAACTCTAGGAATGCCTGACTGTGCAATAGCTCAGATACAAATCAAGACCACAGATGTGTCAGACTACAAACGATGCTTCAACGTGAGAATCCTCAGCACACCCTGAGCTCTAGACACTACCGATAGTGAACAAAGTATCCTATTCATTTCTTCCCCCCCCCTTTTTTAATTTTTATATATGGATATCTTACCTACATGTATGTGTGTGCACCAAATGCATGTCTGGTGCCCACAGAGGCCAGAAGTGGATGTCAAACCACTTGGAATTTGAGTTACAGACAGTTGTGAGCCACTTTGTTGTTGCTGGGAATCAAACTTGGGTCCTCTAGAAGAGCAGCTAGTACCCTTAACCACTGAGCCATCTCCCCAGCCCCAATATTCATTTCTCAGAATATGTAATCCTGGACACTTTCACAAATTCAAATTCAGTTAAGTAAAATAGAATGGGTCAGTTAAACATCAGCAGTGAATTCTAATGAACAGTATGGCTGTGTGTGTGTGTGTGTGTGTGTGTGTGTGTGTGTGTAGGTAGATATATGCATGAGTGTAGATGCCCACAGAGACCAGAGTTGGATTCTCCTGGAGTTGAAATTACAGGCAGTTGTGACGTACCTGACTTATTATCATTAATATTTTATGTGTATGGGTGTTTTGCCTGCATACACACACACACACAAAAACCACCTGTATGCAGTACCCACAGAGGCCAGAAGAGGGTAGCAGATCCCCTGGAACTGGAGTTACAGAAGGTTGTGAGCTGACAATGTTAGTGCTGGGATCTGAACTCTGTTCCTTTGGAAGAGCAGCCAGTGCTCTTAACCACTGAGCCACCTTTCCAGCTTTCCTGATGAAGGCATTAGCCTCAGACTACCTTTTCTTTTTGCACCCACAAAAAGAAGTTCAGCTGATAAGGAAGCCTGGGTGCTTTTCCTTCTTCCTTAGGAGTCAAAGGAAACCATGCAAACCTCTGTGTAGTCTTAGAAATTGATGGCAGATGTATTAGTTAATTGTCACTGCTTTGACAAATACCTGACAAAAGAAACTTAAAGAAGCAGTTAACTGTGACTCGCAGGTCAAGGACAGTCCATCATGGTGGGAAGGCGTGTGACCTAAGTTGAGGCAGTTGGTCACATTGCATCTGTGGTCAAAGGGAAGAGGGTGTTGCCAGCTTGTACTAGGTTCACTCCTTTTCATTCAATCAAGAATAGCTCATGGAATGGTACTGCCCACATTTAGGGTGTTAGGGTGGGTCTGCCCTCCTCAATTAACCTAACCTAGACAATCCCTTATAGACATGCCCATGTATTTCCCAAGTGACTCTAAATCCTATGAAACTGACAAGATGAACCATCACACTACCTTAGCCCAGTTCTCTTTGTGCCTTTGAGCAATTTTGGGCCTGTGTAGAGACATGCCCAACTCTTTCCAGAGAGCTCAGCTTTATCAATAATAAATGTGTTCATGTCCTCGAAAATATCTCTAGGGTCCCCACACCGTCCCTTCATCGTTCATGGACATCAACAGCCTCTCTATGTTGTGACTTCTCTGAATGTTCCATTCAGCTTATTGTACTGATTTAAAACTGGCTGCCCCTAGGGCTGAAGAGAGCTCAGCCAGGCAGCGGTGGTGCATGCCTTTAATCCCAGCACTCAGGAGGCAGAGCTCAGCAATTGAGAGTATATACTGCTCTTGCAGAGGACCACTCAAGTGTGCAAACACACACACTTAAAAATAAAAATTCAATGGCAGCTCCATCACACAAATCCTAACCTGGTCCACAAGATCTGGAGACGAGGAGGCTGTTCTTGTTCCTTATCTCCATTTCCAGACATTAGTCCTACCTCCAGCCCCAAACCACCGTTCTTTAAAGAACAAAAGAACACATGTAACCGGGTGTGGTGGTGGGTCTCAGTGAGTTCAAGTGAGTTCCAGAACAACCAACGCTGTTACACCGAGTAACCCTCGAAAAACCACAAAACAAAACAATAAAAACCC
>CABHPH010136482.1:10304-46513 GCA_902168325.1 Peromyscus nudipes | reverse complement strand
TGAGTCGTAACAGCAGTAATTCAAGAAAAGCTTCTGACAGAAAATGGTGCTTAAACTGGACAGGCTCTGAAAATGGACATTCTCTTTTAAGTCACTTTCTTAGATATATTTGGATTACATATCTGAAAAATTTTTCTAATCCATGTTAGTTAGTGTATCAAGCCCTTCAGCATCTTGGCCTTGCCTATTTGGGTTACCACAAGTTTCTTTCTAAAAATTTATCTTATTGGAATTTCCAATACAGCAACACCAGAACCTAGCCCTCCTCCAACAGCAAGACCTGAACATCACAAAATGGAAGAAGCAGAAGAAAGAAACCTTAAGAATAGCATCATGAAGAGACTAGAGGCCTATAAAGAAGAAATCAAAATTGAAATTGAGGAACAGACAAACAAAAAATGGGAAGAATGCTATAAAAAAAACTAGAAGAAAAGACAAATAAAGCAGAAGAAAACAAAATCCCTGAAAGAAAACCTTGGAAAAGCAATGAAACAGATGAGGGAAACAGTCCAAGACCTGAAAAGGGAAATAGAAAAAATGAAGAAGACACAAACAGAGGGAATGCTAGAAATAGAAAATCTGAGTAAATGAACAGAAACTACAGATGCAAATATAACCAACAGAATGCAAGAGATGGAAGAGCGGATCTCTGGCGTTGAAGATACAGTAGAAGAAATAGATTCATCAATAGTCAAAGAAAACACTAAAGCCAACAAAGACATGCCCCAAAATGTCCAGGAAATTTGGGACACCATGAAAAGACCAAACCTACGAAAAATAGGGATAGAGGAAGGAGAAGAATACCAACTCAAAGGCACAGAAAATATATTCAACAAGATCATAGAAGAAAACTTTCCCAACTTAAAGAAGGAAATGCCTATGAAGATACAAGAAGCCTATAGAACACCAACAGACTAGACCCCCCAAAAAAGTCCCCTTGCCACATAATAATTAAACAACTAAACTTACAGAATAAAGACAGGATATTAAGAGCAGCAAAGGAAAAAGGTCAAGTGACTTATAAAGGCAAACCCATCAGAATAACACCCGATTTCTCAATGGATATTTTGAAAGCCAGAAGGACCTGGACAGATGTAATGCAGACACTAAGAGACCGTGGATGCCAGCCTAGACTAATATACCCAGCAAAACTTTCAGTCATCATAGACGGAGTGAACAAGACATTCTTTGTTTCCTTTTACTGACTGAAATCAGTGTCTATTTGCAGCTGGCTTAGTTCTGCCTCGGAAGAAATAGTCACATCTTCCCAGTAAATGACCATTGGGAACTCTTATCATTACTTTAAGATAATAAAGTAGGAAGGGGACTTTCATCTAGCCTGTTGGCTAGTGCTTCTGTTATGAGACTGATAACATAAATTTTTATGATGCATATTCCACAATGTTTACTAAGACCCTTGAATAAATTGGAAATTTCATGGTACAATTTTACTTTACATGCCTTTACATTAATACAGAACTGGAATAAAATAGGCATTCAACTATTCTATGTATATTAAAATTATCAAGTTGTAGGCTTATTTAACATTTTCATAGATCAGGTTTATGTGACTGACATAACGATGGACTATATTCTGAAACTGTAAGCTAGAATAAACCCTTTCCCCTCTAAGTTGCCTACCATCAGGATATTTTATCATAGCAAATGAAACTGGAACAAAAGTTTAGGTAATGTGGACAAAATCTGAGAAAAACATAGAGCTGTTTTCATCATACTAAATATACTAAGTGGAGGCTTTCCTTAGAACAATAGTAATCTCTTACACATTTCTCTAAAATAAGATACCACTTCCTGGTTGGATCTAAATAATAGTCCATAAAATAGAACCCATTCCTGACACTATTAAAGTGGCCAATCATTTGTGGTGAAATTGGCCCTAAATCCTACAGAAAAAATCCAATAATATTATTCTACTAAATGAACATAATATTAAAACTATCACTAGTAACTTATTGCTCTACCCATAGACCAGATCATCTTGCAACTTTCATCAGAGAATCTTCTCCTTGTCATAGATTGCAAGTAACAGAGACCCTAATATAATCAACATGGAGAGAATAAGGTTTGTGAATGCTCAGTCCTAAACATGACATACATACCACACCTTTCCTCCAAGGCTCAGGGTCCTTCACTGAAAAAGATGAGGAAGATTATAAGAGCCAGAAGTGGTAAATGACTGCAAGAAAATAGTGTTTCCAGACACAACTAGGTAGCTACACATATAAACTCACAACAGTTGTGACAGCATACATATGACCTGCATATGCTCAAGTCAGACAAAATCCCAGCATGATTTGCTATACATAATACAACATCCCACCCCTAGCTAAGGAGCTATTGGTATTATATAACTTCTATGAGAGGGAGAGTCAGTTTTCTTTAAGAATGTGACCTCCTGTAGGTTTACTATACTCCAGGGAAGGCCCAACATTTCAGGAGTATTTAGGTGACATAAATTGGACTCCACAGGTTTAAGAAATAACATAAAGTTGGGTGAATATGGTCAAAGTACTTTGTATGAAATTCTCAAAGAATTAATAAAATATTATTTAGAAATAATTACAAAAGCATTAAATCTGCCAATAAAACATTTAGTCAACTTTGTGACCCTCATCCAATGGTAACAACCCATGACAAACTCTGTGTCTACAGAACTGTCACAGACACATCACCATAGTGATTAAGGAAAAAAATGCCCTTAGTGGAGGTTGCAGCACAGACCTGTCATCCCAGCATCAGAGAGGAAGAGACTAGCAAATCTGAGATCAAAGTGGACACTGTAATAAAGCGCTAACTCATACTCTATATTAACTTGCTGAAACTTCCCCTTATCTCTATACTAGTCAAGTACCTTATGTTATTTGTTTAAATGTATAGTTCATCTTCAGGTGTTTATATCATCCTACATGATAGATTTTCTTTAGTCTTCCATGATGCCAAACACAGTACCTTACTTATTAGTAACTCAAGAAATACTTTAAAAACACATAGTGTGGCTCTAAGCTCAGCAGTTAAGACCACTGACTATTCTTCCAAAGGACCTGGTTTCAATTTCCAGGAACCACAAGAAACTTACAACCATCTGTAACTCCAGTTCTAGGGGATCCAGTGCTTTCTTCTGGACCCCACAGGTACCAGGCACACATGTGGTAAACAGACATATATAAGCAAAATACCCATACACATAAAATAATAATAAAATAATAATAATAATAATAATAATAATAAAGAGTCCCCATCAAATAACATGAAATTATAAACAAATCACATAATGAATTTTAGTTGTGTAACATACATACCATTTTCCTCATAGAGTTTGGAGTACGAAGGGGAAGTCATTTACATAAAATACAGTAGATGTGGTTTGGGGATTCCCTGGTGACTTACTTATACCCTCTAGGGCAAATGAGCAAAAAGGATTGAACTATGGACAGGTTCTCAGACAAATAATAATTGGCCTGCACTGCATGGTGATTGCAGCAATCATAATCTGTCTGAGCTGCTCTGGTGTGAAGATTACCACAGCTTGTTCTTCCCATCTGTCCTTAGGCACTTGCTGGAAAAACTGATCAGGATTAAGATGGTAAATTGTGAGTTCTACATCTTTCCATTCTTGCCTGGAGACAGAATTCGGACACGATTGTGGTTCACTGCATTCCATGTCATCCTCCTCTTCCTTTACTTTTCTTCTTCCTGTTGGTTGTTTGTGAAATGGGGTCACACTGTCCCATGTGGGTCTGGAACTCATGAACTTCCTGTCTCTGCCTCCAAGGCGCTGGGGCTATAGACATGTGCAACCATGCTCAGCAAATATTTTATAGTTTTACGTGTTATATGCCAATTGACGAAACAGTTTGAGATCCTTTGTTCACAGTCTGGAGATTGATATCAGAGCATCAAGCATCAAAGCAAGCACTGTAGTGCTGAGGATCTGCCTAACCTTCTATTTATGTCTCCATAGCTGAAATTTTTATTTTTTATTTCTTGATTTCATAGGGGCTTATGTGAAAATGCTTTCTAAATTTTCACAACCTTCTATTTTGAAATCTTTTCTTTTTTTAAAATTGACTCTTGTATTTTCATCCTTCAGACTTAGATCTATTTTACCAGTACTGAAAACTCTATGCTACCCTCACTCCAAATATTAAGAGATCAGCAATCAAGGAGGAAGAGAAGACAATTGTTCTAAATGCTGGCCTACATCAGCTAGGACATCTGTAGTCAGCATATTTACTTATTGTAGCCGGCCATTATACAATACTGTGGCTATTCCAGAAAAATACTCTAAGCACAACAGTAAAGTGAAAAACCCTTTTAAATTATAGAAATAATTTTTGTTATCTGATTTCATTTAGTTTGGCTTGGTTTGGGCTTAGTTAATTGATTATTTACCTTTTTTACGTTCTTGTTTTTGACCAGAGCCTCATGTAACCCAACAGACATTGAGCTCCCAATCCATTACCTCTACCTACAAGTGCCAGACTACAGATGCATGCCAGCTTACTCATCTTGTGTCTGTAGTTTACTTTTATCTGAAGTATTTCAACTACAAAAGTTTTATCCACATCCAACCTCTCTACCCAGCCAGATCCTGCACACTTTGTGCCAGGTTCTAGCCAGGTGAGTCCAGCTGATCCTCCCCTCCACATATGCCCCTCAACTCCTAGATAGGCCAGGTCCTACATACGGTGCACCAGCATAGTCTGGCCACCACAGCCTGTGGTACCCCTGATCTCCAGGCTCTAGCAAGGACCCCACTATCTGCCAACAAACCAGAAGGCCCACCGTACACCACATCCAACCTCTCTGCCCACCTAGGACCTATACATGTTGTGACAGAGTCTAGACTGTTCAGTCTGCCTGATCCTCCCATCCATTCACCCTCTCAAAGCTCTAGCTCTATCCCCAAAACTTAAGCTTTGACAAAAATGCACATGCTACATGCTATTTCATCCCCTCAAATCCACCATATTACATTCTACCTAAGCCAATCTTCAATCTCAACCTGGTCCACACATCCTGTGGGCTGTATTACTCTGTCCTAGCCTACTCTGTCCATATCTGACAGAACTAATAAAAATCCACATGCCCAGATCTCATCACAAATATATAAATAATATGAAATATCAAGGCAATATTCTGCCCCCCCATACACACAAACCCTCAAGTTCTATAGAAATATTCTCAAATAATAATTGCCTAGAGGTACCCCAGGACATAGAATTTAAAAGAACAATCATAAATTTCATCAAAGAATTCAAAGAGTTTAAAGAATACAGAAAGAAACAGCTTAATGAAATTGAGGAGGAAGAACTTATTGAGAATAAACACCTAAGTGATTGCCATAAAAACACAAACAAAAGGTTGATAAAGACAATAAAGGAAATCCAGGACTTAAAATTAGAATCGAATACAGAGAAAAAACAACATTGAATTCAAGCTGAAATGAAGATGAAATTGAAAAAAATCAATAATCCAACTAGAAAACAAGAAGCCATATAAAGAGAATGAATTGAACAAAATAGAATATAAAGACTCAAATAAAATAGAAGAACCAGACATAGACCAAACAAGAAGAGAATACAGAGAACTGAAAACACACACAGAGAGAAAAGGAACATTCAGAAAATGTGAGCTAATGCAAAAAGATCAGACCTTAGAATAATAGGAAGAGATGTAGAAGAATTTAAGGTCAATGGCATAGAGCCAATCATTAATAGACAAATTTCTAGATCCAGAGAACAACAACTTAATTAGACTCATAACAAACAAGAAGATTGAAACAGTAATAAAAAGCCTTCCAGATTAAAAAAGAATTCAGACCCAGGTGAATTCACAGCAGAACTATATCAGGCTTTCAAAGAAGGTCTACAGTCATTACATACTAAATTATTCAAAAATTATACACTGAATAAGCACTACCAAACTTACTCTATGATGCCAGTATTATTCTAAATATCCAAATGAAGTAAAACATAATAAAGAAAACTACAAGCCAATATCCTTAATGAATACGAATTTGAAACCCTATTCAAAAAGGAAATTTTTGCAAACTGAATGCATACATACACTAAAAAATTATCCACCATGACCAAGTTGACTTTATCAGGAAGATGTAGAAACAGGTCAATATTTGCAAGTTAATAAATGTAATAATTCACGTAATTAGATTAAAACTGAAAATTACATGATCATCTCAATATACGCAGAAAAACGTTTTACTAAAACAACACGCCTTCATGGTAAAAGTGCTAAAGAGAAAGTCCCGAGGGAATATACTTCTCTGTAATAAAAGTTATGTATGAGAACCCCACAGACAACCTCATCCTCAGTGGAGAAAAACTCAAGGGAATACAACTGAAATCAGCAACAAGACAGGGCTCTATGATGCCTGCTCCTCTTCAATACTGAGCTTGAAGCACTGTCTGAAGCAACAAGGCAGGAGAAGGAAAATAAAAGGATGCAAGCAGAAAAGGAAGAGAAACTATCCATATTTGCAAACAGTATAATATCATACACAAGAGATCCAAAAAATTACCAGAAAACCTCTAAAAATGATCAACAATTTCAGTAAATGGGCAGAATACAGAATCAACCTACAAAAATCAGTGGCTTTTCTATACACCACCAACGAACACACAAGGAAAGAGATCAGGGACAAAATCTCATTTACAAAAGCCTCAAATTAAATAGAATATCTGGGAACAAACCTACCCAGGGAGGTGAAAGAGTATCACAGAACACCGAAACCAAGCAAAATATAAAGAACAAAGTGACATCGTGGTACTCAGCTCCAACTGATGTATCCGCAACACAACACAGCACCTGCACCTATGTCTCAAGAACATCACAGAAGAGCGGGCAGAAAGATTGTAAGAATCAAAGGGATGGGAAGCCTGCTGTAAGATTGTGTCTCCTATAAATGTAAGGGAAATCATACACATGAAGTTTCAACACAGCATAGCTGCCTAAACAAGAGCTAAGCAAGGACAATACCAACAGACACACTGATATGGAAGGAGGAAATCCCATGGGGCCCCAACTCTAAACAAGGGGCAACAAGAAGCTAAGTAGGTCTGAGAGCAGGAGAACATCTTCTCCAGGGAAGAGCCTCACCAATTAGTTATCCAATACCACATGATCATCCCTGAAATCATACACATACAAGTAACTGTACACAGACTGAGCAGGGTGTATTAGTATATTTAGGATAATACATATATATTAAATACATAATAATACATACATATTAAATTAAAAATTAAGGAAAAGGGACCTATAAATTTGACAGAGAACAAGAGGAGAGGATTGGAGAGAGAAGAAAAAAGTAGGAAATGATGTAATTATATTTTAATTTCAAAAAGTATTAATCAAAGCAGTTTTATTCTAACGCCAAGAATATATTTGTTGAATATATAATAGAAAAAACATATAAATATATGGGAGATAAATTTCATTTTGACTGACAGGCCAATTGACACACTTTAAACATTATTGCAAAAGTTTAACATTATGGAAATTTAAATTTAAATTTTCATTATAAAGGCACTACCATAAAATGAATGAATAAATATCAAATTCTGTCAGTGCTTCATAATACTCTTTTGTATTCTAAAACTATTATTTCATTCCCTGTCTCAGTTGATAAAACCCTCGCCCTACACAGTTTCTAGACAATCCTTTCTTCAGACCACCATCAGCAGCAACCACTCCTGGGTTCCTTTCTTTGATGCAGATGATGCAGGAAAGAAAGACCACAAGCTCAGAAGTGGCTCATAGAGCACTTCTCTGCTTCTGAACATAGGCACAGCTCTGCTTCTGAACTTTTCCAAGAGACAGAAAGCAACTGAATGTCTCCAAGGCTTTATTAGAAGGTTTTATAAGTCTAGACAAAAACCAGCACAGAGACTGCTTACAAGACTGTAACTATAGAACAAAAGTGTATACAGCATGCTCTCTAAGAGAGCCAATAATTCCAGATAAACTCCCGATTTACAGATCATTTATTTGTTTGTAACTTCACTTTGATTCCAAACACATTTAGTCCTGAACTTAAATTCACTAAATCTGAGTGCTTCAGTACACTAGCTGGTTAAAAAGTAAAAGAAGATTGGCACCATTAACTCCATATTATATTTACTCCATTTGTAGTATAGTATCAATAATTTCTATATTTTCCTTTTATTTTTTTACAAATTTAATAAATTTATCACTTAAGCCATCTATTACACAGAAGTAACATTTTAAATGCTATACATACATTTGGAATATTTATTTTAATAAAACAATCTACAACCAAGACTTCCTTGTAGATAACTAATTATTATTATTGTTATTATTAATATTATTTGGCTATTCAGATTTGTGCTAAATCAGTGTACTTGGCTTTTAGTGAACTTCAGTGCACTTCTATAGGCTCTATCTGTAATTCAGATGATACTATTGACTGTAGTAATGTTCAACTAAGTTATCAGAAAAAGAATGGTGAGATTTATAATAAGACAAATGTGGCAGACATCAACCAAAGCTAGCTTAGGTAGAAAATAATGGTTCAATATAAGGTTACCAAAATTATCTTGAAATAATTCAGTATCAGAAATTTCTAAATACAGGAAATACTAAGTTTCCAAACTCTTTAATAGCTTAGGCATCTTCTATATGACAACTTCAATTATCTTGCCTTTCAGCATATTAAACTGGTTTCTTTAGAGAACAGATGGATTATAATCTTCCTTGTTATCAGTTCAATTTAGTTTTTATTCTAATATTATGGAAAACTTACTGTTGATGCACAGATATGCTCAATCTTCATATAATAAATTATAAACAAAGGCTAATACTAAAGTCACATTCTGTCTAAATCTGGCTTGGCAGTGTGATGCAGGGAAGAATGTCTCTACAGAGCATAGGCCGTTTGAGGAAATGAGGAACCATGGTGAACTGAGGAAGCACCTTGTGCAAAAACGAATGACTTATTTTTTAAACATTATTGTATTTCATAAACAAATTATTGAAAGAATTCTCGTAGTTATTTTGAAAGCTCTCCTATGTAGCCTTTTCCTAGTACTGGAAGACTACAAATATGAAATAAGAATGACTTACAATGGGATGTTTGAAGTACTTTTGGATTTCTATAATTAGCTCATGTCTACTATAATTGTTATCATATATAATTGTCATATATTTATGGTACATAATTCACATTTACTAACTAAAAATATATAACGTATGTATCATATATGTAACATATAGTAGATGGATAGGTAGATGATAGATGGACATTGCACATATTGATACGTGTTCAAATTTATTAACCATAGGCTTGGGAGACTAAGTAAGCAACAATAAGGGATAAAATATTTTAAAAGTCAGGGATCACTATCTTAGTAGTGTGTCTTGTTTTATATTTCTGGGATAGACACAAAGAAACTGAAAAGTGGATCCAAAAATTCTAAATGCTCAAAAGGCAATTGTAGGTGAGTCATCAGCTACTTTGTGTGTTCTGTTATATGACAAGAACGTAGTATCTTTATGGAAGCACCAAGGGTAAGGAAAGTTGCATCTTTGGAGAACTGGAGAGAATAGTCCCACTCTTCCGGTCATAACTGCTACCTTTTACAGCTGAAGTCACATCATGTCCCTCTCTGACCCAAATCTACTAAGTTTTCACATCAAAGATGGAAAAACAATCGCTCAATGGTCTCAAAAGTCCATCAAACATGTTCTTCCCTCCTGGCTTTGTGAATGGATCTAGAATTTTCCCTCACCAGCTCTTCCTCTGACATACTTCTCACCTCATTGTCCTTCACACATCATGGGACATTCTCTACCTGCTACTCCACTGTGCTGACTAGTTTCATGTCCACTTTCACAAGCCAGAGTCATCAGAGAGCAGGGTACCCCAGTTGAGAAAATGCCTCTGTAAGATCTGGATGTAGGGCATTTTCTTAATTAGTGATTGGTGGGAAGGACCCAGCCCATTGTGAGTGGTGCCATGCCTGGGCTAGTGGTCCTGGGTTCTATAAGAAAGCAGGCTGGGCAAGCCATGGGTAGCCAGTAAGCAACACCCCTCCATGGCCTCTGCATCAGCTCCTGCCTCCAGGTTCCTACCCTGCTTGAATTCCTGTCCTGATTTCCTTTGATGATGAAATAAGATGTGGAAGCATAAGCTGAATAAACCTTTCCTCCCCAAATTTCTTTGGTCATGGTATTTCATCACAGCAACGGTAACCCTACATACGACATCCAGCTATCTGGAATTCTCCTCAGATGTTTCATGGTCCTTTCCTTACCATCACTAAACCTAAAACAGCAACACTCCCTCTATATCCCAGCCTTGTCTATCCCATCTACGTTATCTGCTTCAATATCTTAGCCACCACATACTCACATTGAAGCACTAAGAATACAGATAGACTCATTGACAAATAAATTGAGACATCACTGAAACATTTTTGATGGCACAGAGCCTGGGGAGGTCAAAAAATTATGTTGGGAGAACATTAAAAAGTATTGGATTCTAATTTATCTGGGACAACCAATGAGTAATCTAACTTAAAGTTGGTGGAGTCAGATTTACATCAGATGGCAATGATGTAGGTGGTTGGCAAGTTTTTAGGGGTCCAAAATTTATTTCGACAGGCAATGGAATGTATGGTGCTTGGAGTCAGAAGAACAAAGTTCAAATATTAGTGTTGCTACATCATTGTTACAATGTTGTGAAATGTCATGAAGTAAGTAATCCATGAGATGCTAACAATAGATACTTAAATATAATAAGGGGCAAATGAACAGGCTTCTTCAGTTGCATGTACTTTTTTACCAGAGAGAAATAATGGAATTTTTTATCATACTTATTTAGTAGTAAGTAGATATACATATCTCTCTCTGTGTGTATAAATACTACAAAAGAAAAGCCATTTTATGGGTTATATTGTCCTCTGTAATCAATAAAAGAATAAGGTAAACGCACAACTGAACAAATATTATTATGTTAGTCAGATTCCATCACTGCAATGAAGTGTCTATGGACATCAATTTAAAGAAGGAAAGATTGACTTTTGCTCAAGGTTTCGGAGATTTTAGTGCATGTTGGACTGGCTCCGTTTCTACAAGTCTGTGGAAAAGCAGTTATCACAGCAAGAAGCAGGCATGGGAGCAAAGTGGTTTACCTCATGGTTGACAGGAAATCAGAGGGAGAAAAAGGAGCCAGGGACAAGATACAGTTTCCCAAGTACACACTCCCCAGGGACTCACTCTCTTCACCTTGGTCCTATCCCTGAAATTTCTATCACACCTAATGAAATTATTAAAATTATCGAAGTATTAATCCATGGTTGAGGCCAGAGCTCTCATGACCTAATCGTTTCCTTAAAGCCCATCATTTGACAACAAAGCCTTTAACACTTGGTCTTTGGGAGATTGTCTGGATCTCAATCTTAATAATTCCATGTAGAACCTAGTATAGTTAAACACATTTATGTTTACAACTCTAATCATAATATAGTTGTAAAAGTACAATAAACAGGAAATAACTTTAATCATAATAAGGGGTAATAACAAATATGTATTGAGGATCACCATGTACTGATCACTGAACTAAGAATTTTGCAGCACTATCTCAGAATAATTATCTTAATTATAGAGAAAATGAATACTATCACGCTAATTATGCAGATGAAGACAGTGAAGGGGTATGTCTGGATTTCATGTATCTAAGAAATGCTTAGTGGCAGGAAATGATTGATGTTTATCAGCTGGCACTTTACACACTCATATTCACATTATGGCTCTAAACCCATAGCTATGTATACTTTATGTACATCCAATTTCTGTTTTTTCTTTAAAAGCATAATTTTTTAAAGGTATATAATTACTTGCTAGGGTCAAAACTATCCAAAACATTAGATTTTTTCACACATTAAAAAGATACTACCATGAGTTGATTCTAAAAACTATATAGTCAGGAATATTTGTGCAAATACAAAATAGCAAAATATATCAAGATAGTGCGGATTGGAGAGATGGCCCAGCAGTTAAGAGCACTCATTGGTCTTGCAAATGATTGGGTTCAGTTTCCAGCACCCATAAGATGGTTCATAACCATCTATAACTGTAGTTATAGGAAATCTGATATTCTTTCTGACCTCTGCGGGCATCAGACACACATGTGGTACACACACATACATGGAGGTAAAATACTAATATGCAAAAGTAAATAAATATAAAAAAATAATAATTTAAAGATACAGCCTCAAAAGTATTCATAAATTTTATTACATATATGCTTCCAATGAATCTGCAGATTAAATTTCTGAGTGACTCTGGTCCAGCTGTCCATTACAGATCCCAGAGGTTCATTGAACCTCTCTTTCTCCTGGGAGTAAAAGCACCACTTAACCAAGCAAAGTCCCTGGGCACTGAGAACATGCTGTCTCCCCTCCCCCCGCCCCCGCAAAAGCATAAATATATGCATACAAATCCCTTCCTAGATTTAAGTGGGGTTGGCCTGTCAGTACAAGTGGGCTTTCTACTACCCCAGACTCTGCAAAATGGGTGATGAGGGGATTAATTGCCCAAACCTTGGAAATTACAGTTTGATCTCTTCTTACACTTAAATATATGGCAAAGAAAACCTGCAGAAAATCTATACTTCAAGTAAGGTTGAAAGTCAAGGTCTAAAATATTATGGGATCACTGTTTTGATTTCTTTTATGATCTAAAAGGTCATCTTGCTATGAAAGGCTTTTCAGTTTTACAAACATGAGCATTTTATTTAGATGTTATTTCTAACTTCAATATTAACAGTAAGAAAATTATTAATGCTTTTAAGGGAGTGAGTAAACTCTTCAGAAAATATCCATCTTAACTATCTCTTACACGTTCAGCAGGACATATGTCTTCTGTGTCAGAACTATAAAAAGAATCGAGAAGGGCTGGAGTGATGGCTCAGAGGTTAAGAGCACTGTCTGCTCTTCCAGAGGTCCTGAGTTCAATTCCCAGCAACCACATGGTGGCTCACAACCATCTATAGTGAGATCTGATGCCCTCTTCTGGCATATGGCAGTCTTACAGAAAGAATACTGTTTACATGATAAATGATGATCATGATGATGATGATGATGATGATGATGATGATGATGATAATAATAATAATAATAATAATAATAAAAAGAGTCAAGAAGATTTGGGAATAGAAAAAAGTTAGGGTTGGAAGAAGATGAGAGTACAGGTATTATTTCTCCACTTAGCATGCTACTTATTGGCACTGTGGCCCTAAAGTTTTCATTTTCACTTGAAAATGAGAAGCTAAAGAACCAACTCCAAAGTAATCAATGTTGTGAGATAAGATGTGAAAGACAGGACAACCATGACTGGCTATGGCCCCAAAAGTATGGATGGTGTATCCTAACCACGGCTACAAAAGCAGGAATGTTCAGTCACATGCACTGACCCTGATGTCCTTGAAGGTGTAGGAAATGGGTTCAAGCAGAGAAGACAGCTTTGGGCCATGAGAGGAGGTAGCACAGAAGCAACACTGGAAACCGCTGTCTTCAGCCAGTGGTCAGTAATCACGAGGAACTGCAGGTTGTAACTACTAAAAATAAGTGGAGATTTTTGCTAATTAAACACAAAGCAATTAAACATTCTTAAGCATTTTAATCCAAAGAAGTACTATATCATGGTTTATGTTATGAAAAACTTTTAACTGATTTCTATGTTGATATACATATATCATATATGTCTACACATGTGGGTTTGTGTGTGTGTGAGAGAGAGAGAGAGATAAAGAGAGGAACAAGGGCACTTGTTGGCAAGAAAGTTTTCATGGAGGAGGGAGGAGACTCTAAGGTAATGGGGGAAAATGACTAAAATTTATTATATAAGTGTATAAAGCTGTCAAGGAACATTTTCTATCTTTTAAATGGACTGAAGGGGTGCTGGGGTTACTTGGTGAACACAAGGTAGACGTACCAAGCCAGCAGAAATGAGTAATTCCTGGTACAGAGTATCACAATTACTTACAATGCTACAATAGTGGTACAGGACAGATTATTAGGAGGGAACAGGGATCTGGCAATCAAGTGGCTGACATGTGATCACCATTTCAACAACAGAAATGATGAGTGTAGGGGAGACAGAGGATAATTGTCCCATTTGTATCATAAAGATGGCAAAATGGAGGGTGTGGGAGCCTGAGACTTCATCTATCAATTTAAGAGTTATGGAAACGCATGAATCTTCTATGTTGATTTGAACATAATCCCCGAGGAAAGAGCATGGCCATATGGTTTTGCTTTGGCTCTTTCAACAAACCAAGAACCCAATTAAAGCAACGCAAATATTTTTCATCTTACAGATCCTAGGATCAATGGGTCTTTCAGTGGTAAAAATCAAGGTGTGTTAGCATGATAGGGCTGTACCCTTCTCATGGACTAAAGGGGAGATTATATTTCCTTGCATTTACAACTTCTAGAGACAGTCAATATTGCCTAGTTTAAAGCTCCTTCCTCTACCTTGAAAGCCCCTCACATCTCTCTTTCTGACCCTGATCTCAAGCTCTGCTCTTTGATTTACCAGGAGTTTGACAATCGGCTGCCTGCATAGTTCCAGATAATCTCTACATCTCAAGATCATTAATCACACCAGAAAACCTCTTTTAGAGTGTAAAGTAACAGATATGTGGAAGCCATCCTTTTTCAACCTACCGAAATGACTAAAGGAAAAGCCCCAAATCTGATTATGTAGGATACAAGATTACAAATCGAGTTAAATGCCTGATTTATACAATCACCCCACCAAGAAGAGGCAGCTGCTGACAAGGAATATGGCCGTCAACCTTGGAATGGGAAACATATTCTGCCCTCATCCAATCCGTCTTTGCCAGTAGCAGCCCTTTCCTCTCTGGTCTAAGAAATTTGCTTTCCTCTTGTTAAAACTTCTCATTAGTTGTGCCCAGAGTCCTCTTTTATTTTATTTTTTTTATTTTACATACCAACCACTGTTCCCCCTCCCTTCCATTCCCCCCTCTCCCCATCCCACCCCACATTCACACCTCACCAGGGGTAAGGCCTCTCTTGGAGAGTCAACACCAGCTGACATATCAAGTTGGGGCAGGACTACCCCCCTTCCCCCTGCATCAAGGCTGAGCAAAGTATCCTACCATAGGGAATGGGTTCTAAAAACTCAGTTTGTGCACTTGGGATGAGTCTTGGTCCCACTCAAGGGGTCCCACAAACAGATTAAGCCACACAACTGTCACCCACATTCATTGAACCTAGTATGGTCCCATGCAGGCTCCTTAGCTGTCAGTCCAGAGTCCACTAGCTGGGGTCAGCTGTCTCTGTGTTTTTTCCAATCATGGTCTTGACCCCCTTTGCTCCTATAGTCCCTCCTCCCTCTCTTCAACTGAACTCCAGGAACTCGGCCAAGTGCTTTACTGTGGTCTGCATCTGCTTCCATCAGTCACTGGATGTAGGTTCTATGATGACAATTAGGGTAGTCACTAATCTGATTACAGGGGGAGGCCAGTTAAGGGACCCTCTACACTACTGCTAGGTGTCTTAGCGTTTAACTGTGGGCTCGCTTAGATTTTCAGAGATAGTCCATTATCATCATGGTGGGGAGCATGACAGCAAGCAGGCAGGCAGGTATGGTTCTGGAAAAGTAGCTGAGAGCTACATTTGACCCACAGTCAGCAGTCAAAAAGAGAAAGACAAACTGGGCCTGTTAGGGGCTTTTGAAACCACAAAGCCCACTCCCAGTGACATACTTTCTCCAAGAAGCCCACACCTACTCCAACAAGGACATGCTTCCTAATCCTTCTAATCCTTTTAACAGTTCTACTTCCTGGTCACTAAGCATTTAAATATAGGAGCTGATGTGGGCCATTTTTTTCAAATCATCACTGTGCCTTTAGTTTTATAAAAAGAATCAGACCTCAGACTGTTCAATAGGGCAAAAGGATTCCTCATCTACTCCAGCCAGGAAAAGGCAGTTCATAAGTCAAAAGGTCTCAAAGGCCTTGCAATATATACCTAAGAAAATCTGAAGAGTACATGGTTGGATGGATTCTGATGGTAATAGATCAAATACAACGAAATACATGCTCATAACTGCTTAGATTTAGCCAAATATTTCCTTATTGTGGTTTTTGACTTAATAACAAGGTTTTGAAAGAAAGTAAACTTGACTAACAAAAGTGCACAGTCAACAATGGCCTCTAGTCCAGTGGCTAAGATGTTGGAATTCCCCTGGGAAGTTACATCTATGTAGGAGGAAATCAAAATGCTTATGAAGACTGCAGGTTGAAGTCAATCAGTTCCATGAGATGTATTCAGCAACTATTAACACTGTACACTGAGATTTTTAAGGATATTCACTTCAATGAAGACACTGGGAAATATATAGATGTGAGAGAGCTACAGACAACTTCAAAAGCCCAGTACTGACTGACTTCTGAAGATGCTAACAAGGAACGGTGTTGCAAAATTGGGATCACTGATTGCAGTAGGAAAAAGGAAACTCTAGAAACCAGATAGCATCATTGTTACGTGCAGAACATATTTGCCTCCCACCCACTAAATCATACATTAAATCCCTAATCCCTAAAATTAGTCACTATAAAATGAAGCCTCAGTGAGGTAATTGGGTTAGATAATGTCATGGAGATCAAATCTCCACTATCTTATAGGGATTACAATCCCTAAAACAAAAAGAAAAGAGTCATCAGTCTCTCTTTGTCACTTGTGAACACGGTGATGACAATGGCCTTGTGCATGCAAGCTAGAAAGCCCTTGTAGAGAACTGTGTCTGCCCAACCTAGCAGTTCACATCTGTTGTCCCAACATTCAAGTGACTGAGGCAGGTGAGGTTTTTACAGTTCTCAGCCTGAGCAGACCAGGACAAGCATTTTATCTTCAATGATGAATTGGGCATAATCAATAAAAGGATAAATGGTGATCTTCAAGGATCTGTGATTGTGGCTACTTGCTCTCTCAGAATGAAATATACAAGGAAGCAAATAACAAAACTGTCTTTCTGTGTAAGGTCAACATCATCCTTCTGTCCCACAACATACACATACTAACAAACCTGTTGTGAAATATTTGTACACCGTGTGAAGATGTGTTGCTGTGATTGGTGTAAAAAAAAAAAAAACCTGAATGACCAATAGCTAGGCAGGGGAGAATAGGTGGGACTTTCAGGCAGAGAGAGAGAAACTGAGAGGAGGAATCTAGGCACTCAGTTTCACCAGTAGACTCGGAGCAAGTTGGATGTGCTGTACTAAAAGGAAGTAACTGAGCCACATGACATAACACAGATTTTAAAAATTATGGGTTAATTAAGTTATAAGAGACAGCTGGGGAAAAGCCTAAGCTAAGGCCAAGTTTTCATACCTAATAAGAAGTCTCTGTGTCATTATTTGGGAGCTGATTTAAAGATAGTCTGACAAAAAAGTATTGCTACACAAACCTCTAGACTGAGACCCAGTCACAGATGATGTTGCTTGTAGCACCGCTCAGGCAGCTCTTGTGGATCTCTTTGAATATTCATGTATTTTAATAATATATTTTCTTATCATAAGTACTTTATAACATTTATGAAGTACATTAAGTGGCCTTTTTTCTCAAAGGGGTGTGTGTGTGTGTGTGTGTGTGTGTGTGTGTGTGTGAAGTCTGTTTTCAATTTACAGAAATGTAAATTTTGGATCAAAAAATTTTCCTTAAATGCTGTCTTCTTACTTAATAACTTTAAAATACAAATCGTTATATATTTTAGTTAGATATGACTCTTATTTTAGCATAGTTTAATTAATATAGTTTTTCTTTCTTCCTACTGTATTTTTAGAGGGTTTGGTTAATACACAATGTTCATTGGATAAAGCAGTCACCAGGATAGACACTAGAATAAATTAATATATCATAAAAAATTAAATGCAACATGTTCATAACTATATAAAAATATGAGTAAAATTGTCTTATGAGATTTTATACTTTTACTTTAAAATATTTTGCTGTTATTTGAATTTTATTATTATTATTATTGTTGAGATTTGTAGTTATCTGTGAATCTATAAATAAATTTATCCCCTCTGCTTCCCCAAATCATCCAGTTTTGGAGGTCTGGGTTCTAGGTATTTGTATCTATAACATGTAACTTCTCAGTTCTTCATAGTTTATGAATAATTTTTCTGAGTATTTGTAATATTATAATCTGCCATACGTATTTTAACACGAAAATGAGTGAATTAAATGGATAAATCCAAGCACTGTCAAGGATAAACAAATCCAGAGCTCTATTTCCCCAAGGGTAACATTTATTTCTAAGTCCACAGATGTGTGCAAACAACAGAGTGTGGGCAGTGGACCAGTGCAGTACTGTTGTACTTGCAGAGACAGGTCACCCTCCTTGGAGGTCAGCTCCTCCATCAACAGAATGTTGGAGCCACTCACCAAGATCTTCTAGGTGATCATGTAGTGGGAACTAAATTGGACATACTGTTTTCAATGAAGATGTTTTCCTCACTGCAGCTCAGTGGTACTAGCTGACCTTTTGAAACAAAATAAGATATATCCTAGATGCAACTATCCATGGATACATGGACCTGCACTGATTTTGAATCTCTTGTGCAGAAGAAGCAGATGAGTAGGATTGTTAGGGAAAAAAACAAAGAAACAAACAAAGAAAACAAGCAAAATAATAAAACAAAACAAAAACAAACATAAAGATGCATGCTATGGAGAACTACCCATGGCCCCTTAGCATCCTAGAGAAATTTTTAACTTCAGTCTCAGAACCTGAGTGAGCAACTGACTCTGCCAGTGTTCCAACAGCTGGATTCTAATAACTTGACAAATACCAGCAAATTAATTCGCATCATGCACCTTAATAGGTCCCAGTTGAAGAAAATCTGTCTGAAACATTTGCCCACCTCTTCTCTTTATACTTCTTACTGTAAACTATTGGGTAATAAGGATAGGCACCTAGGGCTAGCAGCTGGGAGGCAGAGTTTCCCAGAATATAACCCAACAACAGAAGGACAATTATCTCATGTTAACAATTGTTATTTTATCTTAACAATAAGATGTAAAGAAAAAAGAATGTTTCCCAACCATCAGAATTTCCTGGGAAAAAAAAGGAAGTATATGATACATATAACTTATAATATACATTACTTATAAAAATATGTTTAAAAGGTCATATTACTAACTTATACATGGAAGAGAAAATTCACCCTGAAGTTTGTTTTTATTTGTGTTATTTTATGAAAGATAACATTGGACAAATATGTCTTACCAGTTTAAAGTGATCTATGATCCCACCTCCTTTGTTTCTACATGTGAGTGGGAACAGAACAGCCCAAAACAGAATCCACATTGCTGGAGTGATGTTCAATACAAGATACAAATGTCCCCACAGAGAGTGATTCCTTAGAACAGTTTTATGCAGTCATGGGAGGTAAGATCATTTGTATTGACATCTTAAACATAAAATATAGTGTGATTTTTCTAAGCTGATAAAGTCCAAAAATTTCCCAAGAAGAAACCAGGGATAGAAAGGTTAGACACTGACCACTTACCCTCCCAGTACAGACTCAGGTGCTGTGAAGAGTTAAAGGAAGTCTATGGCCAACCAGTGAAGGTTCTGAAGGGCAAGGGTACTGGCTAACACCAAAGCTCACGGCATTGCTGATACTTTTCCACAGACCAGATAATATGGCTTCTGGTGGTTTTTTTTTTTTTTTTTTTTTAGCCTACATATTTTGGGCAGTCTGCAGGGGAAGCTTTTCTGCTTAAAGAAGAGCTCCCACTGGAACATTGTTAGGACCTGAATCAAGGCAGAAGGAAGCATACAGACAAGCAGAACAGGATACAGCAAACCCTCCTGGCAAGAATAATGCCCTGGAGGTAAAAGCCAGTCCGAAGGGCTTACAAGAACCATTTCACTCTTGCCATTTACTTTGTCCTGGTGACTAAGGAAGCAACTTAAGCTGTTACAGATGGCTTCGTGCTTAGCCTGGAGAGATCATTTTACTCAGAAAACAGGGCTTGCCAGAAACCCTTCCGTTTGCCAGCTTGAAACTTGCACATAATGAGACTTGATACATCTACAAGTTGGAACTCTACAATTTCAATTCACTGAAAAGCTTCAAGCACATCTTAAAACCTATTCCTTCACTGTGGATATGCAACATATCAGTAGCATAATTCTCTTAAGTGAAGAGTGTATGCTCTGCCAACCCCAAGCACAATGGCCTGAGAAACACAGTATGAATAAGGATGTTCTCTCTGCCCCTGAGTCTCAAGCTTCTTTCACAGTACAATTAAATAAACTCTAACATTATAGGAGAGTCAGATCAAAGAGAAAGCCCCAAACTATCTGTAATATCTTACATTAATGGAAACAAACCAATACTCTAAATTGTGTTCAACAAAGTTAATCGCTAACAGTTGCATATGGTTAATCCCTCTGTAACACAGAAAACAATATCAAAAGACAAAGAACATAATAAAAATAACTTTATTCTTATTGAAATAACAAATGAATAGTGGTCCAAGGTAAATTTCCCAAATCTACTAGTAAGACATCATCTATAATTCCAAATACATAAGAACTCCATGCAGCGAACTTGATGGCTGAGATTGGCCCCCGGGTTGTATGTCCAGTACAATCTGTTATTATTCTGTCAAAGCAGCATAAATGAACAAAAGACCCAAGTCTTTCTCTCCTACATGTCTGTAATCGATACATAAGGGTGCTAGGCGGCTTGTCTGAAAAACACCAAGTATGGCAGATCTGTGAAGAGAGAATTGACAGTAATGAGAGATGAAACAAGAGTAACAGAAATGGAATCCAAATATATTGACTTCGGGACGAAGAAGGAAGAGTGGTGGGAAAGGGAGAAGGAGATAGTAACAGGGAGACTATTTCTTCATCTAGCTGAAAACATCTATAGATACTCTTTATCCTCTGCACTGTCCCCATTCTCTGGAAAAATTTAGCAATGATTTAAAAAGAAGTGGCTGCCACTAATTCCAGAAATGGGTTAAAATCTGACTCCTCCCCAGAGAACTCTAATGAAAATTCCAACGTTGAAATCACTGGTGTCAACGGCATCTCTGAATCATGGCAGCTGGAGGGATGGACCACTGATTGACTAGGCAAAGCACAGAGGTGGTATTAAGTTCAGGGGAACCATATGATTTAGACTGCGTAGAGAAGATTGGGAGACAGATTGTAATGAAAGAGAAAGTGGAGACTGGACTGTTGAAAATGTTCTATCAGCTAAACTTTGCACAGTCTTTGCATAACAATATAGGGATATAAATAACACAACTATAACCGCATAAACGTGGCTTTTTACAGGAAACCAGTGTTTAAGTTCTTTTCCTTGCACACCGATCAAGCAAATTGGATTAGTTGCTACCTCTTCATCACTCATCTTTCTTCCTCTGAGATTGGGTCATTGTCAACGGCAGCCAATGCTGTTTGGCCTAAGGCCTAATGGGTGGAGAGTTTGTGTTGTGAAGTTCAACTCCAAGGCAGTAGTGATGGGATCTGTTCCCACACATTTGGCAAGTGAGATGAAGCTAGGGCCAGGTCCATTGGGTAATAGCCTGGGGAGGTGATATTCCACTAGGATTCAGGGGAAAAGCCATGTAAGGATGAAAAATAGGCTTCACTGGGCCTGTCCTCTGTTCCCATATCTCTAAGGCACACTGCATGTTTGTGGGGTAGTGTGGGTTGTGGGAAGGATTCATTTGGGTGGTGGACATCCTGGATCCCAGCTTAGATTCCATCTCTTTTTACTCTTTAACATGATTGATATCTGCCCTCATTTCTGGAGGTCATGTACATGGAAGGAATTTGAAATTAGGAGGAAAGTGCCTCAAAGGAACAGGTAAGACTGCTGCCTGAGGAAAAGCCTCAGATGTTTATATAAAATTGCAAGCACAGCTGTGCCTGCTGAGTAACATCCCACATGCAGTAAGCAGGGGCTGGTGTTAGTGGGGATTGGGATTTATTTCTCCTTCCAGACAGGCTCTCTTGGGGACTCTAAAATGGTAAAAGCAGTGAACCTCCATATGGGTTAGGGTAGGCCATAAGAAAATCTCTGTATATGAAATATTTTGGCCATGAGCCCCTCACCTTGATTTGAACTCTGTCTCCTTTCTTTTGCCTGCTGAACCTGGACACCATAATCGAAAATGGATCTGCAGTAGGACTACACTGGCAGATTCTTGCACACTATTTGAAATGTGTGTGAGCCATCCCCTCCATCACTGGTCATCCCATTACATAAACCCTCATCTCTGAACTCTTTAAAAAAAAGTCACCTGGAGACATGTAGGAAGAAAACATGTGTTAATGTGCATGACTTGACCACAAAATGTCAAAAGACAACCTTGTTGCCTTCTTTTGTGTTGTGGATATACAGAATACATTAAGTGTCACCTACCAGAGCTGTGGGTTCAGATAAATTGACTAAAAGATTTCATCATGTGAAACATACTTTTTCTTCTTGGACTCAGTTGGATGAGTATATTCTACATCAATAAGGAAACACATACTATTTGTTTTTCTGAATCTGGCTTGTTTCATTTAACAAGATGATCTCTAATTCCAACTACTTTCTTGTGATAGCCTTAATTGCATTCTTCTTCACAGCTGAATAAATCACTATTATATAACTTTTTATTTGTCTGTTGGGTACCTAATCTTGTTCCATATCTTGACTATTGTGATTCTTACATTTTCTTTAAAGTTGATCATAGATATATGACAGACATATTCATGAAAAAGTACAATAATAAGTTTCTACCTTCCTTCTTATTGAATAGCTTCATTAGAAAACTTGAATTTGAGACATGAGTTATTTTTAGAAATCTTTAAGATACAATAAATAGTATATACTGTGATAAGGTAAATCTGTCATGCAAATCAGCATCTAAACTAGGATGTTAACATCTCTGTCAGGAAATATTCATAGACAAAGACAATCTTGAGCAAATTGGGTCAATGTGACCACCTTTTCCAAAATCAGAAGTAGATAAAATACCACTTCTTCAAAAGAATAAGGATGCTGGGTCTTGAGCTATAACCAGGTACTTTCAATGTAAAACTGACAGATAAAAAATATAGAAAAAATTGTCTCAGAGTCAGCTGACTTCACAGTGTCTCTTAATATAGAGAAAACATTTAATGATCTGTGTCCTGAAGAAGATTTCAAAAACTTGGCAGGTTTTCTAGTTAATGTAGCTGGGATTCACTCTCTTGATGGTTCTCTTTGGTTTTCTAATTTTAACACTACCTCTGATCTGTGTGTCTTCTTCACTTCTTCAAGTAATTATCTCTTTATTGGAAACCATGAAAATAGAGAACTCAAGCATTTCGACATCAGCACAAACTGACAAGTACGCACAAAGCAACTTACAAATATTCACATACACTTACTCCCACACATGCTCACAGACATACACACACCCAAACAGACTGACAAACACACTCACTCACCAAACATAACCACATAGTAACACAAATGCACCCATATGCATTTCTTTATTAACACATTCACACACATACACACTCCTACAGACATACATATTTACACAAACTAAAACAGTCATTCATATACACACACAATAATGTGCCCCTACACACTAAAATACACGTAAAATCACTCATTCTGACATGCTCAATAATAGACTTACAAACAGTTCACAAAATTATACATACCCATACAGTCATTCACACAATCATATAAATAATACACTACACATTCACATTTATACACAACACACTCACATCAATAGAAAAGTGCACTCAAAATTCACACCCATACTTATCCACATTCACAAAATCATGCAAAATCACACAAATTCATTCACACCCATACATATTTATAAAAATCCAAAGGCTTATACACACACACATAAACATCCTCACATAACCATATATGCTAAAGTATAGTCATACACATCACCACACAAATAAATGTACAATCATGCACACTCAAACACTGACATAATCACAATACACTCACAAAATTTGTCACATGCAAATACATACTTTCAAATAGTCATTCACAGACCTACATACAAACTCATACTTACACACACTGAAAAGACACACTAACAAGGAAATACTCATTATACACACTCAAGCACACAAACACCCATACAGATAAACACAAATTCACATAAGCACTAATACTCACACAGACATCTACTGACACACCCTCACTCACATGCTCAGACACACATTTGCACACTCACAAGCAAATGCTCTGGCACACTTGTGTTATACACCCACAAGCACTAACACTCTCATGTATTTTGATATGCTCAGTTGCAGACTCACAAAATTACAATCACATTCATTCACACATATATATGAATATGCACTAACACTTTAACATATTAACACTCACATTCACAATCTGACACACACACTCACTAAATCACCTTCATACATATATTCACACATATATTGTATAGCTCTCACATTGACACTATCAAATGCACAACCATACATTCTCACACTAATATATAAATATATTGCTTTATGCTCACATTAACACAAACAACATAATCATATACTCTCACACTTCCACACAATCATGTATACTCCCAAACTTTCACACAAGTACTCACATTCATAGATACACTTAGTCATTCACTCACACACACTCTTACACACACACACACACACACACACACACACACTGAAATATATCACACTAACCTCACATGCATACTCTCTCACTTATACCCACATGCACTCATACACATGTGCTGTGGAATAATTCTCTTGTACACTGTAAAGATTTGTCACTAGAATTGGTTTAATAAAATGCTGATTGGCCAGTAGCCAGGCAGGAAGTATAGGCAGGGTGACCAAACTAGGAGAATTCTGGGAAGATGAAGGGTGGAGTCAAGGAGCTGCCAGCCAGATGCAGAGGAAGTAAGATGAGAATGCCACACTGAGAAAAGGCACCAAGCCACATGACTAAACATAGATAAGAATTATGGATTAATTTAAGTGTAAGAACTAGTTAGTAACAAGCCTGAGCTACCAGCTGAGCATTTATAAGTAATATTAAACCTTTGAGTCAATTATTTAAGAAGCAGCTGCTGGGTATTTGGGAACAGGGAGGCAGGATAGAAACTTTCACCTACACACATGCTCACTCTCATACTGACATAATCCATCACACATACACCCTCACAAAAACACATAACACACAAATATTCACATACTCACACATGCTACATATACAATCTCACACTCATGCTCATTCATAATTCTACTTGTTTTCCTATAGAGCAAAAAATCAGAGAGGAAGCGAGGGAATTTGCAGAGGAATACAAAAGGAGAACTAGATAAGACTGCAAAGCAAGACTTTAGTCGTTGCACTTACTATGCATTCTTGCTCATCTGCTTTATAGAATAAAGACTCAAAGAGCCATTAAAAGAAGTTAGTGAGTTAAAGTACGATATGTTATCCCAGTAACTCTATGCAGAGTAAAAACTTGTTAATATTAGCTATTAACATTATTGCATCATAGGTATGAGACCAAGCATTTTAAAATCTGATATTTAGAGACATCTCCCGGTTTATCTGCAATGTTAGTTCATATCTCTCTTTTCTCTCTCTTCCTTTTCTACTCTTTTCTTTCACTGGCTCACACTAGGAAGAAAAAGGGGAAAACATCTTATTTTGAAATTATCTGTTTTCTTCAGGCATGTTAATAAATCAAATGTTTAAATTCCTATGTCTCCTTCTAGTTTGTCACTGAGGATGAGAATAATATAAACACTTGCAAGAAGCTGATTAAATGTGCAGACATAACCCCATCCCTGTCTAGCAGTGGAGGAGTTTGAAATTATTTCTTTTTTCCACTTATATAGTCTTATTTCCTTTCTGAACAATATTCCTAAGTTTATGAGCAAGTAATGCTCTCATAAAAATTTTAAAAGTCTTCTTATTTTATGAATTTACATAAAGAAGAAAAAATGGATCTAAATGGCATTATATTTTTTCGGGGTATTCATATGAAGTGTGAAAAGATGAAGTTGATTTCTGCCTACTACTGGATTTTTGGAGATGGAACTATTGACACTAACATTATTTGACAATGCAGGTCCTTTGAGATTCTGATCGAGACATTAACAAAAAGAACATAGTAATAATAATACATATCTACACAATTAAGTGAATGTGTTTATGGATAAGTATATCTATTAAAATTCATGCACGTCAGAAAAACACATTTCTTTTAAAAGAGGTGGTTTATCTATACATGCATATTTTGAGAGGGAGGCAATTGATTTAAAGTATATCTAAATTTTTGAGTGGTTCTACCATCCAGCTTAACTACCCTGGCCAAAACAAATTAGGATATAAGCCGCAGTCTGTTCTAGGTATTGCAGACCCATGGCAAATGCTATACAGAAAAGTGTCTGAACTGAATATCTATGCTTACATAAATATTTAAATGCATAACATGAAGTTTTGATGGTTAATAATTAAAACAGACTTTAATAACAGTGAACATTCAATCAAAAATCATAGTGATCCACTGTGATCCATTCTAGCTATCCATGAAGTATCCTTAAAAATCAGTGTTCTCAACCCAGGGCCAGTTTCTAGAAATAGGTTTCTATTCGATGATGTTAGATAGCAACACAGTCAACATTTTGAGCCCATGTCCCTAGGTTTAAATGCTAGTACTGCATTGACAACTGTGAGAAACACTGATACTGTGAGACCTAAGCAAACACCGAATCACTGGGGATGCTGATTTTCAATATTGAGATCCTGATATCTACAAATAATGCTATGACTTATGTTAAAGAAAGTATAGTGCTTCAAGCTCATTCTAAAAGTTCAGCAAGTGAAAGGGTTTTTATGGTGTGTGTGTGTGTGTGTGTGTGTGTGTGTGTGTGTTGCATATGTATATACAGTTATATGAAGGTGTCTACAGAGGCCAGAAAAGGATGATCCCCTGGACTTGTGAACTGACCAGTGTGGATATCAACAAACAAACTCAGGTCCTCTGGAAGAGCAGCAATCACTCCTAACCACTGAGCCATCTTGCCAACCCTGAAAAAATGTTTTTAAAATAAGCTGGTAAATTCTTGGGTAACTATCAAAGTATTGCAGTGAGCAATTAAATATAAATTTATATATATATATATATATATATTGCTATAGCTATAATTTCCCCCTCAATTCCCTTGAGGGAAAATATTCACTGATGCTCTGCTAGATTACTCAAAACAGCCAGCTACTGATTTAGGGAGGAGAGGTCAATGCAGACTGTGCTGACTGGTTTGATGTCAACTTGACACAAGATAGAGTGGTTAGAAAGGAGGGAACCTCAATTCAGAAAATATTCTGGCTGTAGGGCATTTTCTTAATTAGTGATTGATGGAGGAGGGCCCAGCCCATTATGGGTGGTGCCATCCCTAGGCTGGTGGCCCTAAATTCTATAAGCAAGCAGACTGAGCAAGCCAGTAAGCAGCACCCATCCATGACCTCTGCATCAATTCCTGCCTCTAGGTCCCTACCCTGATTGAGTTCCTGACTTCTTTCAATGATGGACTAAAGTGTTGAAGTGTAAACCAAATAAACCCTTTCTTCATTGACTTGCTTTTATTCATCACAATAATAGAACCATAACTAAGACTCAGGCCTAAAGCATTATCCAGAATACATCTATTAATCAAAATTAGCTATGAGTATACACATGGAATGTGAACATTAGGGAAACTACAGGTCAGAAGCTAGAGAAGCTGTGGAGAGAAAGATGATTGTACATGAATATGAGAGTGTAAGGAAAAAGGGGAGAATTTCAAAGAAGGTGAAAAAGGTTAAGGCAAAGCAGATTAAAGGTGCTCACCCATGGAGATGGCCTAACATGGGTCCTAGTCTTTAAGGAACATAGGATGGCCCCAATAGGATCAGGGAGGGGAAAGTGATTGCCAACCATACCAGTATAAAACATCAGGGTACGGGATGTGACAAGAAAAAAATCCTTCTTTGGATAACTGTTGAGAATTATGCTAGTTTCCCCCTTGAAATAAAGAACTGCTACAGGATCTGTCACCTCTGAAGGCATTCATTTCACTTACTTTCCTACTACACAGTCAATTTTGAGTATCAGTGTTATAATAATTATTGCATTTATAGCCTTCATCAAGGGTTTCTATAAACAGGACACACATCTGAATTTCAAATTTGTATGTAACAAAATGGAGGAGGACATAGGATATAAATATGATAAGTATAATATCTGAATAATCAAAATATGTCATACTTACTGTGGAATTTCCTAGAAATTTTATATAATTTTGATATACTTTGAAAATAAAAAAACACCTCAAATGAGATGTGCTAATTAGTTTAATTTTTTTGGTGGTGTTAAGGATAGCTCCACTTGATCACTCTATGATATAAACATCTATCAAAATATACCAGCTGGGTCCAGATGCTCACACCTGTTATGTCAGCCTTTGGAAGCTAAGGCTGAGAAATCCCTTAAGCTCAAAGTGAGGCTGGGCTACAGAGTGAAGTCCTAACCACCATGACCCCCTAGAAGAAATCAGCAAACAAACAAATCCCATATAACTGATAAATTCGTAACATATAAAAGGATTACTTCTCAGTTATCAATAAAAGTTCAAATATTTTAATGATGTGATCAAGAAAAAACATTCATTCGTTTTATGGATAGAATGTTATTTTCTAGAAAGAAAGGTAATTGTACATATAATCCAGTATATATGCCTATATATGACTATATATACATGGCAGTGTGGGCACTTTACCTTGATTTATTTTCCTAATCACTGTTTTATGAATTTATCAGAGGTGTCATTCATACCACATCAAGTAAACTATGATATACACTCTAGGTCTTGAAATGAAGTCATGAAAAAGGCTATCACCTTGAAATAAGAAAGTTACTTACTTTCACGTTCAAGTTTACCATTTGTCTAAACTCTATGCTTAGCTCTTTTGCACATGTGAAATTAACAAAAATCATACCATTGAGGTTTTAGACTTTTTATAGCTAAAAATCTTTGGTTAACATTTTTAAATCATTTAATTGTTACTTGACCATATTCTGGTACTTTTTAAAAACATTATTTTTCTCATAAAGAGCATCTTTGTGGATGAGATCTACATGAGCAAACTGGACATGAGGAGGGGTAATGGAGGGCAAGGGTTGGGGGAAAGAGAGCTTTGGGGAGCGGGAGGTCCCAGCTGAATCAGGAACAGAGTGGGAGAACAAGGAAAGAGATACCATGATGAATGAAGACCCCACGGGAATAGGAAGAAGCAGAATGCTAGAGAGGTCCCCAGAAATCCACAAAGATACCTCCACAATAGACTACTGGCAATGGTAAAGAGACAGCCCGAACTGACCTACTCTGGTGATCAGATGGCTGAACACCCTAACTGTCATGATAGAACTCTCATCCAGTGACTGATGGAAGCAGATGCAGAGATCCACTACCAAGCTCCAGGTGGAGCTCCAGGAGTCCAATCGGTGAGAGAGAGAGGAGGGATTATATGTGCAAGAGATATTGAGACCATGATTGGAAAAAGGACAGGGACAAATAGCCAAACTAATGGAAACACATGAACTATAAGCCAATAGCTGAGGAGCCCCCATGGAACTGGATCAGGTCCTCTGGATAAGTGAGACAGTTGATTAGCTTGAACTATTTAGGAGGCCCCCAGGCAGTGGGAATGGGACCTGTCCAGGTGTATGAGCTGGCTTTTTGGAACCTAGGGCCTCTGCTGAGACATTATGCTCAGCCTTGGTTTAGGGAGGAGGGGACTGGACCTGCCTCAATTGAATCTACCAGGCTGAGATGAATCCCCAGGGGAGACCTTGCCTTAGAGGAGGTGGGAATGGGGGGTGGATTGTGGGGGAAGGTGGGGGGTGGGAGGAGGGAAGACGGGAATCCATGGCTGATATGTAAAATTAATTAAATTAATTATAAAATAAAAATATAAAAAAGTATCTTTGTTTTCTTTGTGTGTGTGTTTATTAAGAGATTTTTCTATTCATTTTACATACCAACCACAGAATCCCCTCACCTCCCTCCTCCCACCCCCCCACCCCCGGCCATCTTCTCCAACCCCTCCTATTCCCACCTCCTCCAAGCAAGGTCTCCCAATGGGCGTCAGCAGAGCCTGACACACTCAGCTGAGGCAGTTCCAAGCCCCTCCACCCTGCCCCAAGGCTGCACAAGGTATCCCACCATAGGCACTAGGCTCTAAAAAGCCGGCTCATACACCAGGGACAGGTCCTGATCCCACTGCCTGTGGGCCCCCTAAATAGTTCAAGCTAAACAACTGTTTCACTCATCCAGAGGGCCTAGTCCAGTATCATAGGGGGTCCTCAGCTATTGTTCCACAGTTCATGCATTTCTACTAGTTTGGGTGGCCATTTCTCCCCTTTCAAGTTTTCCAATCAAAAATATAATAGATGTGACTGAATCCTGAGGTATAAAACAATTCACCAAAGGTGCCATGTACATTAAATCCTGTACATGACTGGAGAGATAGCTCAGAAGGCAAAGACACTTTGCATCAAGCCTGATTAACTGAGTCTCCAGAACACAGCCGAGAGAGAGAGAATTGACTCCACAAATGTCCTCTTACCTCCACATATGCTTGAGTGCATATACATGCATGTACACACAAAAAATTAATTAATTAATTAATAAGTACGTGACAAAAATTAAATCACATACAGTAGTAATACATGCATAAAATTTATGGTTTTGCTTCAATTGTTACAAATAGTCACCAGAAACTATCATACTTTAATAAAAAATGTTTGTTGTGCTCTGAATTTGGTTTTCTAATACTTTGTTGCGAACCTATATTTAAGGATATCAGTCGGCAATTTTCTTTTATTGCTATGAATTTGGGTCTGGTGTTAGAGTACTATTGACCTTATAAAATGCTTTTAGAAGAATTATCTCCTCTTCATGTCTTTAACTCTTTATAGAAAATTAATACTAGTTCTTCCTCAGCTATTTGGTAGAATCCAGCATTAAATCTTTAAATCCCTGGTATTTTATTTAATGGGAGACTTTTTTTTTTACTAATTAAGAGTGTAGATATCTTACACTCTCAATTCATTGTTACACTACTCATAATCATAATATATCAATGGATAGATTGATAAAGAAATAAGATGTATACACTGATTGAATACTATGCAGTAACAAAAAAATGAAATATGAACTGTGTTAGTCAGCTTTCTGTCACTATACCAAAATACGTCAGTTAATAAACTTAGAAAAGAAACATGTTTCATGTGAATCATGGCTTTAGAAGTTCAAGCATATGATTAAAGAGGCCTAAAACTCTGAGCCTGTGCAAAGGGCAGCCCGTGATGTAGGGAGCCCATGGTAGAATAGAGTTGCTTCCACCATGAGACAGAGAGCAAAAAAGGGCACAATAGCCCTAAAGCATATGTCCCTAGTAACTTACAGACCACTTTCTAGACTCTAACTCTAAACCCCAATGGCACCACTCTGGAGACCAACTCTCTAATACCTCACCCTTTGGAGGACATATATTTTCCAAACTATGGCTCCAACATCTGTGAAAACACGGGTGACTCTAGATGGCATTACACTAGATGAAATAACTTTTGTATCGAAATACAAACATTATGTGATTTCTTTTAGATATAGAATAATGGATTCTGTGGTAGTTAGGGGATAGGAGAAAGTGTAGGAATATTGGTAGAAGGTATCACAAGAAAGAATAACCTTCAATAGATTTGTTGTACTAGCAAGAAGACTATAGCTAGTTATATTATATTTTTAAAAATTATAAAGTGTGGGTATTACATGCTCTTGTCACAAAAAATAATTATGTGAGGGAATGCACTTGTTAATAAGTAAATTTATTTAGCTATGTATGTACTTCATGTTGTTAAAGTTAAAAATACACTGTGCTGTTTGTAAATTCTCCTTAATTTGAAGAGTATTTATTGCCAACAGTGCTATATCTTTAATAAAAGGTCTTTAAAACACACAGGAAGTTCTATGTATTTCCAGATATTTTCCAACAGTCTATCTATTGTGTTAAAGAAAGTATCAAGACAGCTAGCATTTATTATAACAAAATTTTCCCTGGATGGTAAAGTCAGAAGATTGAATGCAGGAAATAAATTATTAACCAGCTAGTGTGTATTTTTTTCAGGTATTACTCATAACTTCCCCATCTGTCATTTCATATAACTGTGTCTTACCTGTAAATTAAGCTTTGCTTTTATCAAACTCAACTGGGGATTATTATATCAGTTTTAATGCCTCTAAAAACTGTACTAAATGTGAATTTATATCACAAATGGAAAATCTGAGAGTGGAGGACATTTTCCATGTGGCAGGCTCATAAAACTATCACTTTTAACAAACAACTTGAATTCAAGAGAAATTTGCAAAAATCTTTTGAGCACATTCACAGTCTTGGGAGGAAGTGCTAATATGGAATCTGTCTGTTCTGCTGCAGCTGCTTGATTTATAAAAGCATAAACAACCCTGACTCATTCTGAGGAAGTCGTAATTACCATATGGAGTGCTAAACGTACAGACACTTCATAAGGACCAGTGAGACGGCTTCAATTATAGTCATTCTGCCATTCCCTCTCCCAAATCCCACTTTAATCCCTACTGCAGGAAAAACATTAACTCTACTCAATACTTTTCACTATCAATTTCACTGCATCTTGAGAATGCATGCATATCATATACCGAGACACCTAATAAAATAGCTAAGTAAAAGCTGATTCACTAGGTAAGATTTAAGTGACTGTTCCCTTAAGTGTTTGATAGTTTGATAGTTTGATGCTGTCAACATGTTTACTCTAGGTTGTACATTACAATGTTGAGTAGGGATGTTCATAAGAAAATTTTAAGGGGAGGCTTTTTGATGGTTCCACAATGGGATAAGAAAGGCAAACAATATATTGTGCTAAAGACATTTGGAATCTATTTCAATGAAACTGTAACAAGCATCTTCTTCCCAAAAGAAAAGAAAACTTTGGAAACTGAGATGATGCTTAAGATGAACTGAAATGACTAGAACATAGAAAAATAAAGGAAAGAGAAGTTATGCTTAAACTTCCTCTCACAGAGAAACAATGGGGGAAATTCATGTTGTACATACAGAGCATAATTAATGATGTTATAAAAATAAACTATCTTTCTGAATTCTATTCTTTAGGAGGTTGACATATACTAAAGACCTATTTCACAGGATATTTTCAGAAGTATCTACTGATCTGGATTATTTTTGCAATTACACCTTTACATACATGTTCATGTTCAGGCAACTTTGTTAAATAAAGGTATTTAACATGCTTCTGGCTAAATGCTAAGTGTGAAAGGGTCAACGTGGTTCATTGTTCTGTGGCACTATGTTTTCTCTATAATTTATTTGCATTAGGTCAACTGGTTTTCTCTACTAAAGATGATTATAGGGTTGAACTCAAAGCAAGGCTAAGTGAATCTCAAAAGGGAAGATGTGGTTACAGAAAGCCCAAACACTGTCCAGGTATCCAGGTGGTCCTCAAACGCCTGTGAGCCCTGCTTCTTCCAGTTGGCATGAACATCTGTTCCACAGTGAAAGGGTGTGAAGAAAATTACACAAGTGGTAGGCACTGACATATTCAGGAGAAAGGAAATGATTTATTTTATATTAAAAATTGTTACTGTTGTGAAAATAAAATCACAACTCTGAATATGCCTCTGTATAACTTATATAACATATGTGTGTTTAAGAGAAAGATTGTATATTTTTATTAAATCATAACACAAAAATACAGGGCTCTGAAAATCTAATTAGCACAATGAAGAAAAGCAGGAGACCTATTAAAAACTATATTCTGAAATATGAGTCATATTCTACAAGAGTTTAGAATAAGAAGAAGAGAATCCAAAAGAGAATTTACCAAATTGTTCATTTTTCAGCTGGAAATGTATATAAAAGAATTGACCAGAATTTATGAAATTAAAATTAAACAAAAATAATTGGAGAATGTGGAGATGATAAATTATCTGCATAGTAATTTAAGAAACTAACGATTAAATTAGATGCTAAAATATATAGCTGAAACTGAACACATTAACGAAAATAACAGTATTTCTAACAGAAGCCAGTATCAATTATATACCTTGATAGAATAAGTTTGTGGAATATAAAAATAGCCAACATGTAGTGGATTCCATATCCTGGCCATTGTGAACAATGCTACTTGAATATGGAAGAGCAGCTAGCACTTCAAATTGCTGATTTATTTTCAAATTACTGATTCATTATATGTCTATACCATATTCTTATGTACATGGTATCCATGGCTCATATTGTGATGTTTTGATTTTTAAGCAATTTCCACATCTCTGGACTAATTAGCATTTTTATCAAATGTGCAGGTGTCCTTCATCTCCATGAAGAGCATGTACATCACCCATGTTTGTGGGAAGAGTCACTCCAATACAAGAGATGTAGTCATTTGACCTTTCACTGACACTGCTGCACTGGCCTGTAGTCTGGTGTTATGAGACTAGCCTGCTGTCATAACAGGCCAGAGGTTCAGATGTGCATCATTCAGGAGCTTGGAGCTGCGAGGACTTCCTATCACTGGGCTTTAGTGCTTAACCTCCTCAATGAGAATGGAGGCCGTCTCAGGCTCAGTTACCTCTTTCCTCCAGGAAGAAAATACTTTTCTCTGTAATGCGCTGTTTGGCGTGGCTTGAAGGATGATGCATATAGTGGAAAACTGTCTTCCTACCTCCTTCAATGTATCTTTTCTTGTTTCTGTCCCTCCTGCTACTGTGACAGCTTACCTCGCATTCTAAGTCCTACTGAGGGGACTTTTTTTCTCCTGGAGTTATGTAATTTGATGTTTATGGGACGGATATGTACTAAAAAGGTCCACTCTACCATCTTGCTCATGTCTATGATCTTAAGACTAATCTTTGAGTGTAGAATAAACCACAGACATTAGCTGGTTATAACCCCGTTTTTCAAATGTAAAAGATTGCACACGCAAGGAAGTTAAAGCAGCTTTTCTAAGTCATGGTGTCACAGTGACTAAGAAGGAAGTCAGTTTTAGAGATTTCTAGTGAGAGCAAACAGAGACCTTTATAACAGTGTAAGAAATGGAAATAAGTTGTGAGGAAGGTCTCCAATATTGTCATGGTCAGAGAATGAGAAACTGGGTCATTTGGGGGCCTGGGAAATAGGAGAAGGCAACACAATACAAACAACAAACAAAAAGTATATATGAGGAGGAAAGGGCATGTTGGATCACGAAAATATAAAAGACCAGAGAACAAAATTACATCAAATCATTGAGAAAGCAATTTCAAAAATAACTGAACTCACTGTAATTATTCTAATAAGAAATAGGATTTTCTAAAATCTGAGGGAAACAATTAAATCAATGGTACAACTTGGACATATAAAAAGAAAGTCAAATATGTAGTCACAATTTACTTCCCTTTGTGAATGAGAAACATAAAAGATAACAAATAGCTGAAATAAAACATGTTTGGTAAGTTATTTTTGAATAGCTTGAAGAACGTATGTGTCCAGTAGGAGCATGAAAGGTTAGATAGACATTTTGTTCTTTGCAGGCTCCACTTTGAAATTCAAAAACATTGAAATAAATGAGAAGGAAATAGTATGCTCAAAACAACAATATTTCAAAATTATCCTTCCTTAGTTGTTGATATGCTAAATCATAGAATGAAAATCTTAATTATACTGGGGCTCGTCAGGTGGCTCAGTGGGGAAAGTTGCTGGATGCCAAGCCTGATGACCTGAGTTTTAATCCTGGAACCCACATGGTGAAGGGAGAGACAAACTCCCACAAGTTGTCCTCTGACCTCTACACATGGCACACAAGTGTACAAGTAAGTACGTAGATCAGTAAATAGGTAAATAAATATTCAAAAATTAAAAAATTATAAATCTTTATAAAATGAGGTGTTCTGAATCTTTCTAAAGTAGTCTTCTCAAAGCTGCCTGACATGCTATGGACACCTCTCCATCAGTACCCATTCCATTATGATGTCCTATGGACACCTCTCCATCAGTACCCATTCTATTATGATGTCCTATGGACACCTCTCCATCAGTA
>CABHPH010136480.1:0-41370 GCA_902168325.1 Peromyscus nudipes | reverse complement strand
AAAAAAAGGCTTCAATTAGCTGCATATATGTCTTTGTGTTCGAGTCTCTTATCAGTTTTCTGCAGGAATTCACGGCCAGGCCTAACATCAACTGAAGTCTCCAGGAAGAAGATGGGGCCCCACAACAACAACAATTCCACGTGGACAATAATAACATCACTAAGCTGGCAAACATCATTTACAGATCAGCTTTGAACTACAAAATGCTCAGAGCAATTTTGAGAAAGCTAGCTGAAATGATCCAGTCTCAAAGACTACTTGATTAAGGATTTGAGATAAAACCTGAACTTTGGCATTATACACAAACTGGATAACGAAGGATATAGTTACCTTTCCTAGAATTTGACAATTAACCTAAAATTTTTCTTTTCAGAACAAAGATACCTTCGCCCATACCCAGCAGGAAGCAATTTTAAGAATACGACGCCCACATTCCCAAAGAGGTGGTGTGGGACAGATGGTTTTTTGGTCTTTTAATGGGTTTTGGGTCTGGGATAATTTTCATTGTTTAGAGGGGTTGGTTACAAATTGTTGTCAAGGGTTAGGAAAAGAGCTAAGCAAAGGAGATTAGATTTAAGGTTCTTGTTAAAAAAAAAAAGAGAGAGAGAGAGAAAGAAAGAAAATTATTAGTTTTAAATACTTTACATTGGATTGGATTGTTTTGTATACAAATTATATATATTGAAATTGATATTGTTAGAAAATGCTGTATGTATATTTCTAATTGTACTTATACCGTTCATTTAACAAAATAATGCAAATTGCTGATTCTTGAATGTTATTATTACCAACTATTAGGATATAAAGAAATGAAAGTTAGTAGTTAGACATTACAATAGAACTTGTAGTCATATTAGGTATATTTTCAAAATTGAGCAGATATATTTTAGATAGAGAGGTCATCTTCAAACCCTTCAGAGATCTACAGAATATGGCATTTAAAATGTTTTAATAACTTAGAAAATTTTTCTTTTTTGTTGTGACTATGAGACATGTCGGCTCCTGGCAGTACCAATCTACTTCAGAGAGAATATGGGCATTGAAGAAACTGCATATGGAGTTAACTTTCATGGTGGCAAAAGTTAGCCATTGGACAATAAAGTATCTTCGAATCAACTGCTGACAACCGGACAAAATGGACAGACAGAAATGAAACAAAGGACTACCGATTCTTGCCAAAACAAGCATGGTTATGGCTTTATCAAAAGGCATCTTCTGAGGCCAGGACAATATGGCACCATCCCTGAAGTGGCCTTCGCAATCTGGAAAAGGTACAGTGCCTTTTTCTTTGAAGGCAGCTGAACAGGCAGTGGGCCGATGGCTTTTTGATGTGCAATGGAACAGCAGCTGAAACAGTTATTCTTGAAGAGTAAGCTCACGCCTCTCAATAGCAGACTGGCATTTAATAGAGGGATGTGGAGAAGTACGGGATGCTGAGATGAAGCCACACATACACGGTCAAGAAGAATGGACAGCTGAATTAAAAAACCATCAACAATTTCCAGAATTTAAAATCCTGAATCATGACATGACACTAATGGAATTCAGGTATTTCTGGTACATGGACTGCTCTCACCCAAGGTGAGGTTGAACTGTTGACCTTGTGTACGTCCTACTTCACAAATGAGTCTGTCAGATACGCTAAGCCTATAGGCTGAAGATGATGCCCCAACACTGCGGAGAAACCTCAGGTGACTGTCCAGGCGGCTGGCTGTTTCTGTCAACTCACAATTTTTTGGAAGTTGCTTGCATGTACTTCCTGTTTTTATTTTTGTTAGCTAATATTATTTCCTTCTTGGGTCTCTGAAGGAGTTGAAGATTATTTAGTTATAGTTGAAGGTTAATTAGGATAGAAAGTGAATTAGATACTATAAGATAGATAATAGAATTATTTTCTCTGAATTTGTTAAATACAAATAGACTAGACATTGTTTAGGTATTTATTATTTGTATATATTGTATATAGTTATTGTACTTCTGTATATAGTTTTTCTTATGTTAGTTATAAGTGTTTTCCTTTTTTCTTTTTATTAAAATAGAAAGGGGGAAATATGGTGATATTTTTCTTTTGTACCAAAATGTTAATTGTATAAATAAAGCTGCCTGGGGGTCAGAGCTATTAGCAAGCCATAGGAAAGCAGGGCAGTGGTGGTGTATGCTTGTGATCACAGCACTTGGTAGACAAAGCTAGGTAAGTCTCTGTATGTTCAGGAATACAGCCAGCATTGGATACACATGCCTTTAATCTTAATACCAACCACAGAACACCTGGAGGTCTATACAGACAGGCCGTGATGAGGCAGTCCTGTGGTTGGGTTTACAACCAATGAGAAGGCTGAACAGAGACTATATAAAGACTTTAAACAGGAAGTAGCGTCTCCTTCGGAGAGGTAGGACCACTGCAGGAGGAAGGGTAAGGTTTTAGCTCTTAGCTCTGACCTCTTGGCTTTCTTCTTTGCATTGGTTCTGTGTTTCTTATTTATAAGACGGTTGGTTACATCTACAAGGAGCCACTTTCCCAGGGGAATTATGGAAATCAGTAAAGTTGAGTAAAATGGGATTCTGACATCCTTGCAAGGGGCAATCAGTGGTAGCCAATAGGTGACCAGAGGTCTGTGTTTTAGCATAATTAGTATAATTTTCAGTCAAATAAATGTGCCATGCAAATGGGGATGTGTCGACTGGTCTCTGGTCTTGATAAGAAGGTACAGACAGCAGCAAGATCCAGAATATCCAGGGAAGTTCTTCCAGTTTTTTCTTCATCAGCATCTGTAAAGAAGGAGAAGGAAAGGGAAAATTACCTCAGGGGCTATCCTTTTCCCTGGGTGATTGGTTAGAGTCGACTTGTTTAACTAATCTCTCAGGGAACCAACAAGGGCCTCCCTCTGTTTGGTCATAGATGCATGCTGACCCTCAACCCCAAATCAGGACTGAGTTGGGCCCTTTCCACTGGACAGTTAAGGGGTCTCGCCACATGACCAATGCTTGGTGGCTTTGAGTTTGTGGACGCCAAAAGCGATCTGCTGCAGACCTTGCATTCTTGTCCAAGGTAAGGAAATTAATGACAAAAAGTGCATGATGTAAAAGATTTCGGGGGTTGCCTCATGTATCATACAGGCTTCCCTTCTTTAATTTATGAAGCATGGATTTTAGAGTCTGATGAGCACGTTCAATGATGCCCTGGCCCTGGGGGTTGTAAGGAATGCCAGTGACATGCTTAATCTGAAGTTGTTGGCAAAAAGATTGAAATTTTTTTCCAGTGTATCCTGGGCCATTATCAGTTTTTATAATATTAGGCTTTCCTAGGACAGTGTTCTAAAATATGGGAAATAATATTTTTGGAGGCTTCTCTGGCCTGGAGAGAGGAAAATATAAAACCACTAAAGGTATCAACTGTAACATGTATGTATTTAAGTTTGCCAAATTCAATTAAATGAGTAACATCCATTTGCGAAATTTCATTGGTTACCAAGCCCCGGGGTTTAACTCCCAGATGTTGAACCATTAGGGAGACATCACAGTCAGTGCAATTTTTAACAATTTCTCGGGCCTGTTCTTGGTTAAGCTTAAACAACAAATGAAGGGAATGAGCATTTAAATGGTGAAGAGAGTGTGCTTGGGTAGCCTGAGAAAGGGATCCTGCAAGAACAGGAAAAACTAATTGTGTGGGCAGCATCAGCCAAGGCATTTCTTTCAGATAGAGGACCATGCAATTTTAAATCGGCCTGTAGATGGCCAACAAAAAAGGGACACTGTCTGGCCATAAACAAGGATCGCATCTGAAGAAAAAGTGGAGCTGCATTGGTAGAGGGTTTAATAAAGGGAACAGTTTCCAATAAGGGAACAGAATGGGCAACATAAGCACTATCAGTATACAAATTAAAGGGTGAGAATGAAATAATTAAAAAACTTGAATGACTGCATAAAGTTCAACAAGCTGTGCTGAGGAATACGGGGAGAGGCAGGAGGGAGCCTGTCCATCCACAACGTAGGCGGCAACCCCATTGGCTGAGCCATCTGTAAACATCAGGGGAGCCTCCCTTATAGGTTGTGAGGCAATTAATTTGGGGAAAACAAAGGGATGAATTCTGGCAAACTGTAACAAGGGATCACTAGGATAATGGTTATCAATAGTACCAAGGAAGGAGGAGCAGGCAATGGGCCATTTATCATTTGTTTGAAGCTGCCAATCTAATTGTTCTCGCATACAGGGGACAACTATGGAATCAGGTTCGTTTCCAACATAATTGTGACTTGTTTCTCTGCCCTTAATAATTAACTTGGCTGTTAAAGATGGATAAGTGGCCAGCACCTTTAAGGGAGAGGTGGGTAGGTGGACCCAGAGTAGAAGATTCCCTCTTTTTTCTTCTCTAATGTTTATTTGTTGCCAGAAGACTCCTGTGGGTACATGGGATGTTGTAAAAGCAATGTATAACAGGGGGTCAGAATAGGATATCTGGAAAACAGTTTGGTTTTGAATAGCTTTATTGACTAGAGCCAGAGAGATGTGGGCCTCAGGCATAAGCTTTTTGGTGGATGAAGGGTTTGAGTCTCCTTTTAGAATCTCATTAAGGTGGACCAGTTCATCAGTGGTAAGTTTTAAGTAAGGTCTGAGCCATTGAATATCACCTAATAATTTTTGGAAATCGTTTAGAGTTTGAAGATGGGAAGTTTGTAATTGAATCTTTGGGGTTAAGACTTGCTGTTGATAAAGCTCAAAACCCAGGTAAAGATAGGGATCTGCTAATTGGACTTTGTCAGGGGCAATTTGAAGCCCCCTTGTTGAAAGGCTATACGTTAGTTCCTGATAGTACTGGAAGAGTTGGTCTTGATGTTGGCCTGCCCAAAGAATATCATCCATATAATGGAGAATACAGATGGAAGGCCACTTTACTCTGATGGGATCTATTGCTTGAGCCAAAAATTTTTGGCATAGAGTGTGACTATTTGCCATTCCCTGGGGCAGGACCCTCCATTGGAAATGTGGCATTGGTCCCTGGAAATTAATTTGGGGAACACTAAAAGCAAAACGTGATTTATCCTCAGGGTGTAGGGGAATAGTAAAAAAAAAAAACAATCTTTGAGATCAATAACAATTTTATGGTACCCAGAAGGAATTGCCACCGGAGAGGGCAAGCCAGGCTGTAAGGCACCCATAGGAGCCATGACCTTATTTATGGCCCTAAGATCTTGTAATAATCTCCATTTTCCTGATTTCTTTTTAATAACAAAAATAGGTGTATTCCATGGGGAGTTTGTTGGTTCGATATGACCTGAGGCAAGTTGTTCCTGTACTAACTCTATAGCAGCCACATTTTCTTTTGTTAAAGGCCATTGATCAACCCAAACAGGATCATTTGTATTTCAGGTAATTTTATCTGCATGGGGTACAGGAATGTCAATGGCCATTAGGATAAATTTTGAGAAGACCTTAATCCAGCCCTATCATTTTTAACAGATATTGGAATAGGTGTTTTAATGCCCTGAAAATTTTTTCCTAAGCCCTTGCCAGGAAGGAAACCTTGTTTAAGCATCTGATTGGTGACAATTTTATTGGTACTGTACATGATGACATTCATTTGGGTAAGAATATCTGGACCCCAGAGATTAACATGTAGGCCAGGGACAACAAAAGGTGTAACAGTACCAGAATTGCCTTCTTCATCAGTCCATATAAGGACTTGTGAACTCATTTGAGGGTTTGAAGTCTGGCCAATGCCTTTAAGATGGGTGTGGGACGTGGTAAGAGGTCACGAAGTGGGCCAATTTCTATGGGATATAACAGTGGTATCAGCTCCTGTGTCCAAAATTCCTTGGAAGGTTTTGCCATTAAGCTTGAGAGTTAAGAGGGGGCAGGATTGGGAAATTTGTTGAAACCAATAAACATCAGAGGAACCGGGACCATCCTCACAGCAAGCAAATTTTTTATACTTAAGGTTTGAATGTAGGAGAGGAAGCAATAGGAGTTGGGCAATGCAGGTGCCAGGGTGGATAGTAATCATGCCTGTACTTGTAGAGGCAAGAATCTTAAGTTCTCCAGTAAAATCATTATCAATAACCCCTGGGAAAATTTGAATCCCTTGAAGGGTGGTGCTAGCTCTTCCAATGATTAGGCCAAAGGTATTGGGAGTTTAGGGGCCATAGATTCCGGTATTTAGGAGCAAAGGTCCCATTTCAGGGGTCAATATTGACTAGGTGGTGGAACAGAGGTCCAGTCCTGCACTCCCTGTGGTTGCTCTCCAGAGATCTGAAATGGATTGGTAGGGTTGGGGAGTGGCTGAGTCTGGACAGGGGTACAAACCTGATAGCCCCTGAGGTTGTCCTCTGGGTGGGGGCGAGGGGTTGGCCCCTCTGGAAGTTTCCATGCTGTTTAGGAGGTAATGGTTGACCCTGTGCATTTGTTTTGGATCTGCATTCTGAAGCCCAATGTTTGCCCCTGCTGCAGCACCACCAGAAAGAAGTGGGGGGAGGGCGCTCATTGGGAGCTGCACGAGGCATAGTGCATTCTCAGGAAAAATGCCCAGGTTGTTTGTAGTTAAAGCAGATTTTAGGGTCTTTGTTGGCTGCATGGAGGGCAGCTCCAATGACGAGCCCCATGGCATGGGCAGAGTCAATTCCTGAGCATAGCCTGACATAATCAGAAAGTTCAGACTTAATGCGATGGGGACAAATGGCAGCCTGACAGGCAGGATTGGCATTTTCAAATGCTAGATGTTTTACAAAAGCGCTTTCATTTTCGCCATCACTGAGAAGCTGCTCAGCAGTGTCATTTAGGTGGCTGACAAAGTCACTATAAGGTTCATCAGGCCCTTGCCGAATCTTTGCCAGGGAGGTGGTAGCCGACCCTTTAGGGGGCAAATGATTCCAGGCTTTTAGACCGGAATTTTGATTTTGTATTAATAAGCCTGGAGCAAAGCGAGATTGAGTTTCATTTTTCTCATAGGGGCTGTTACCCAGGAGCTTTTTAAGAGTCCATCTTTTGGAGGATTTTTTTTGTATTGCATTGAGCCATCTCCCTACAATTTTCAGTATAATCAGTTTTCCATAAAATATAATCTCCACCTGAAAGTGTAGCTCTAGCCAGAAAATACCAATCATTAGGTATAAGCCAATGGTCACTCACATTTTCTAAAAGGGCCAAAGTAAAGGGAGCTATAGGGCCATAATTGGCAACTGCTGCCTTGAGTTTTTCAAGCTATTTAAGACTGAGGTGTTTATATTTTTGGGAAGTATTGAGGGCTTCATCGTCAGAGTTGGAGCCCTCAGATCTCCTACCTTCATTTTCTGAGTGTTCGGATGCTTCACCCTGTCAGGGGATGATGAGCTTGTAACTCCTGCAGCCGAGTCAGGCTCTTCCTTAGCAGTGTGGCTACTTTGAGTTACCAGGAAGGCATAAAGAGAGTGAGAAGCTTTAGTAGGAAGAGCCCTTTTTAGATTTGTTTTTGTGGGTACACTTTTTGGACTGTTTTTAGTATCCCCTGGGCTATTTTTAGGGTCTTTTTGAGATTTTAAGGCTAATGTGATTAATTCTTTGTCAACAGCACGGAGTTCTTTTATGAGTTGAAGATGTTCAATCTTTTGTTGAAGGACCTCCTGGAGGGAGGAAACCTCAGTGAGGAGAAGGCTCATGGCACTTTGTAAGAGGGCAGAGGTTTCTTCATCCCCAATAATGGGCCGAAAAAAGGGTGATGCAGAGTCAATCACACCCTGTGGTAGAAACTGGTGGGGAGGGGGTTTAAAAGGAGAAAGTTTGGTGGTGGGCATGTTTGAGGAGGGTGATGGGGCATCTGGAACAATTTTAGACATGGGTGATTCAGGAATATTAATATTGACAGAATGACAGACAGAGGGTGGACAGGAGGACTCTTTTAAGGCTTTTTCTCCCTCAATTAATTTTTGAACATCAGGGGAATGATTATAAGTTTTTAAGATATCATTAATTAAACTCCAGTAGGAAAAAGTTTGAACAGGGACATTTTCAAGACCAAAGGTATGGTAAAAATCATTTAAACCATCACCAAACCGTCTCCAGAATTTTTCATTGGACAGACATCTTCAATATAATCAAGAAATTTTTTTAAGTCTTTCTTTTTAACCCTAGTTCCTCGTGTCTTGAGAGACTGTTTCAGTCCTGAAATAAACAAATCCTGGAGCCATCTTCCAAGGTGGTCCAACACGTAAGCAGGCCTGCCTTGGTGTGTGATGATGATCACAACTCCTCCAAGTCCCAGAGCCTCACACTGGGTGGCAGTAGTCCAGGCCAGCAGGACATTCAACAGAGACAATAAAGGGGGAATGGCGAGTGAAAGGGACAAGAGACACAAAGAATTGACAGCAACACAGTATTCTGATCAAGCTGCAAAATTTTATTTTTCTCAGGTGGGTTTTATAGTAAGCAGACCAGGATACTTTTTTGGGAAAAGATCAGGGAACTGTTGAGTTGCCAAGGAACCCAACCAAGCCACCTAACCTTAATGGTTACTGTAGTAGAAAAATAAGGAAATGTTAAGTTATTTTCTAATAACACAGGACTTGTCCAGGAAAGTAAAAGTTTCTGGTTAGTGGCTCAATAATGGACAACAGAAACTTAACTCAGGCAGGAAATATGGCAAGGTTCTTAAAATTGTCCTTGGTACCTAATCATCATGGGTCATATCTTTTTTAACTCTGCTTATGAAACTCATAAGAAGAGAAACTTCTCTTACATCCAATGCACTGTACTAGCTGGGAACAGACGCAAGTACTATTTCCACTGTGTATCTCAATGGAACCCAATAGTGACTTGGCTTAACAGAAAAGATCTGTTGCTCGTAGTACAAGAGACAGCATGTGATTCAACTCTGTTTATGATGTGGAATTCAACTCTGAGATCCTTTCAAAGAAACACACCCCGCTTTTGAGAAAGGAGCACAATTCTACTCTACTGTGATATCTGTACATCCAGAACAGTGAGTTTGCTCAGTAAAAAAGACCTGTGCTTCCTACACACAGGGGCAATATCTAGTACAACAATGCTTAGGAAACTGAGGAGAACAATAGCTTCACTTACATCCAATGAACTGTACTTGATGGGAAGAAACCCCAGTGCTATTTCCAATGTGTATCTCAATGGGAGCCCAATAGTGACTATCCTTACCAGAAAAGAATTATTGCTCCACAACTAGTATTCTCCTATGAGTGGGTACATACCATGTTTGTCTTTCTGAGTCTGGGTTACCTCACTCAGGAGGATTTTTTCTAGATATCTCCATTTGCCTGCAAACCTCATGAGGTCATTGTTTTTCTCTGCTGAGTAGTATTCCATTGTATATATGTACCACAGTTTATTTATCCATTCTTCGGTTGAAGGGCATCTAGGTTGTTTCCAGGTTCTGGCTATTACAAATAATGCTGATATGAACATAGCTGAGCAAGTGCCCTTGTGGTATGATTGAGCATTCCTTGGGTATATGCCCATGAGTGGTATAACTGGATCTTGGGGGAGATTGATTCCCAATTTTCTAAGAAAGCGCCATATTGATTTCCACAGTGGCTGTACCAGCTTGCATTCCCACCAGCAGTGGAGGAGAGTTCCCAGAGCTCCACATCCTCTCCAGCACAAGGTGTCCTCAGTGTTTTTGATCTTAGCCAATCTGACTGGCGTAAGGTGGTATCTCAGAGTTGTTTTGATTTGCATTTCCCTAATGATTAGGGATGTTGAGCAATTCCTATACTAGTTGTGGAACAAGGATGACTGGACGGCCACTCACAACACCAGGGAGGCTACCTGGAAAACAGGACCCCAAGAAAGACACGGGGATCTCCCAATGACAGAAATGGATGAGATCTACATGAACAGTCTGGGCATGAGTGGGGGTAATGAGGGGCAAGGGGTGAGGGAAAGAGAACTTGGGGAAGCGGGAGATCCCAACTGGATCAAGAACAGAGAGGGAGCACAAGGAATGTTCATGGTAAATGAAGACCACATGAGAATAGGTCAGGCCCCGTGTGGAGTGCGGGAGTCGAATTTGCGAAAAGGAGGAGGGTTTATGTGAGCAAGAGTTGTTGGGACCAGGGATGGATGGACTACAGAGACAAGTGGCCAAACGAATGGAAACACATGAACTGTGAACCAATGGCTGAGGGGCTCCCAACTGGATCAGGCCCTCTGAATGGGTGAGACAGTTGATTGGCTTGATCTGTTTGGGAGGCATCCAGGCAGTTGGACCGGGTCCTGTGCTCAGTGCATGAATTGGCTGTTTGAAACCTGGGGCTTAGTAGAGACCCTTGGCTCAGCCGGGGAGGAGGGGACTAGACCTGCCTGGGCTGAGTCCACCAGGTTGATCTCAACCCTCAGGGGAGTCTTTGCCCTGGAGGAGATGGAAATGGGCGGTGGGCGGGGGGGAGGCGGGCGGGATGGGAGGAGGGAGAACAGGGGGAATCTATGGCTGATATGTAAAGTTGAATTGTATTGTAAAATAAAAAAAATAAATAAAAATTAAAAAAAGAATTATTGCTCATAGTACAAGAGACAGAATATGATACAACTCCATTTATGAAGGGGAATTCAACACTGAGTTCCCTTACAAGAAACACACACTGCATTTGAGAAAGGAGCACTCTTCTATTCAACTGTGTTTCCTATGTAGACAAAACACTGAGCTTGCTCAGAACAAAAGAACTATGCTTCCTAAACACACCACACATTTCTAGGTCAACTCTGCTTAGGAAACTGAGAAGAAGAGTAGGTAGGTTCTCTTGCCTAAAGACAAAAACACTCTGCTTTTGAGAAAAGCACACTCTTCTACTATATGGAGTTTCCTATACAGCCAGAACAGTGAGCTGGCTCAAAACAAAAAAAACTGTGCATCCTAACCACACGGGTCATACCTAGTTCAACTCTGCTTAGGAAACTGAGCAAAACAGTAGCTTCTCTTCCATCCAATGCACTGTACTAGCTGGGTAAAGACGTGAGTGTTATTTCCACTGTGTATCTCAATGGGAGCCCAATAGTGACTATACTTACAAGAAAAGAACTGTTGCTGGTAGGACAAGAAACAGCATGTGAATTAGCTCTGTTTATGAAGAGGAATTCATCACTGAGATGTCTTAAGAAACACACTCTCATTTTGAGAAAGGAGCACTCTTCTACTCTACTATGTTTCTTACACGGGCAGAACAGTGAGCTTGCTCAGAACAAAAGAACTGTGCTTCCTACACACATGAGCCATATCTATTTCAACTCTTCTTAGGAAACTAAGAACAGTAGCATCTCTTATGTCCAATGCACTGTACTTTTGGGAATAGAGGCGAATGCTATTTACACTATAAATCTCAATGTGACCCCAATAATGACTTTCTTTAACAGAAAAGAACTGTTGCTTGTAGGACACCAGACAACATATGCTTGAACTCCATTTACAACAAGTAATTCAACACTGAATTCCCTTACGAGAAATACAGGCTGCATTTGAGAAAGGAGCACTTTTCCATTCTACTGTGTTTCCTATGCAGCTAGAACAGTGAGCTTGCTCAGAACAAAAGAACTGTACTTCCTGAACACAAGGGCCATATCTAGTACAACTCTGCTTATGGAACTGATAAGAACAGTAGCTTTTCTTACATCCAATGCACTGTACTTGCTGGCAACAGATGAGAATGCTCTTTCCACTGTGTATCTCAAAAGGAACCCAATAGTGACATTGCTTACCAGAAAAGAACTGTTGCTCATAAGACAAGAGACAGCATCTGATTCAACTCCATTTAAATTGGGGATTACAACACTGAGTTCCTTTGCAAGAAAAACACTGTGCTTTTGAGAAATGAGCACACTTCTACACTACTGGATCTGCTATACAGCAAGAACATTGAGCCTATGAAGAACAAAAGAACGGTGCTTCCAACAGGCCATATATAGTTCAACTCTGCTTAGGAAACTGATAAGAACAGTAGCTTCTCTTACATCCAAGGCAGTGCAAATGCTGGGAACAGACATGATTGCTATTTCTATTTTTCCCAGTGGGAGCACCATAGTGACTTTACTCTCCAGAAAAGAACTGTTGCACATAGGAAAACAGACACCATGTGATTCAACTCCATTTGTGATGGGGATATCAACAGTGACTTCCCTTACAAGAAACATGCTCTCCTTTTGAGAATGTAGCACAATTCTACTCTTCTGTGTTTCCTATATATCGAGAACATTGAGCCTGCTCAAAACCAAAGGACTGTGTTTCCTACACACAGGCCATATCTAATACAACTATGCTTAAGAAACAGATAAGAACAGTAGCTCCTTTTACATCCAATGCACTGTACTTGCTGGTGCAGATGTGAGTGCTAATTCCACTGAGTATCTCAATAGGGGTCCAATAATGACTTTGTTTACAAGAAAAGATAGTTCCTCATAGGACAAGAGACAGCATGTGATTCAACTCCGTTTATGATTGGGTATTCAACACCTAGTTCCTGTGGAATAAACACACTCTGCTTTGGAGGAAGGAACACACTTCTAATCTAATGTGTATCCTATACAACCAGAAAAATGAGTTTGCACAGAACAAAACAACTGTGCTTTCTACACACATGAGCTACATCTAGTTCAACTCTGCTTAGGAAACTGAGAAGAACAGTATCTTCTATTACATCCAATGCACTGTACTTGCTGGGAACAGGCGCGAGAGCTATTTCAACTGTGTATCCAAAGGGGAGCCTAATAGTGACTTATTTTTAAAGGAAATAACTGTGAGACAGCATGTGATTCAACTCTGTATATGAAGGGAAAGTCAATCCTGAGATGCCTAACAAGAAACACATCTTGCTTTTGAGAAAGGAGGACTCTTCTTCTCTACTGTGTTTCCTATACGGCCAGAATGGAGAGATTGCTCAGAACAATGGATCTGTAATTCCTAAACACAAGGGCCATATTTAGTTCCTCTCAGTTTAGGAAACTGATAAGAACAGTAGCTTCTCTTACATTCAATGCACTGTACTTGCTGGGAATAGATGTGAGTGCTAACTCCAAGGTGTATCCCAAGGGGAGCCCAATTGTGAGTTTACTTACCAGAAACGAACTCATAGGACAAGAGACAGAATGTGATTCAACTCTGTTTATGATGGGGATTGCAACACTAATTTCCCTTAAAAGAAACACACTCTCCTTTTGAGAATGTAGCACTCTTCTATTCTGCTGTGTTTCCTATATAGCCAGAACATTGAGCTTTCTCAAAACTGAAGAACTGTGCTTCCTACACACGGGACATATCTAGATCAACTCTGCATAGGAAACTGATAAGATCAAATATGAGTGTTATTTCTACATTTTTTTTCAAGGGGAGCTCAATAGTGACTTTAATAATCAGAAAAGTACTGGTGCTCATAGGGCAAGACACAGCATGTCATTGAACTCTGGATATGAAGGGGAATGTAACACTGAGGTACCTTACAAGAAACTATTCTGCTTTTGAGAAGAGCACTCATCCACTCTGCTGTGTGCCAGAACAGTAAGCTTGTACAGAATGAAAGAACTGTGCTTCCTACACACATGGGCCATATCTAGTTCAACTCTGCTTAGGAAACTGATAAGAACACTAGCTTCTCTTACATGAATTCACTGTACTTCCTGTGAACAGACACAAGTGCCATTTCTGCTGTGCATCTCAATGGGAGCCCAATAGTAACTTTGCTTACCAGAAAAGAACTGTTGATCATAGGACAAGAGACACGATGTGATTCAACACTATTTATGAAGGGGTAGTCAAACCTGAGTTCCATTACAATAAACATAACAGACTTTTGAGAAAGTAGCACTCCTCAACTCTATTGAGTTTCCTATTAAGTAAGAACAGTGAGATTTCTCAGAACAAAAAAACTGTGCTTCATACACACACAGGCCATATCAGGTTCAACTCTGATATGGAAACTGATAAAAAAAAGTAGCTTCTCTTACACCCATTGCACTGTACTTCCTGGGACAGACGACATTGCTATTTTAACTATGTATCTCAATGGGAGCCCAATACTGACTTTGATTACCAGAAAAGTACTGTTGATCGACGGACATGAGAGAGCATGTGTTTGAAATCCGTTTATGATGGGGAATTCAACACTGAGTTCCCTTACAAGAAAAACACTCTGCTTTTGAGAAATGAGGACACTTCTACTCTACTGTGTTTCCTATACAGCCAGAAATGTGTGCTTGCTCATAATAAAAGAACTGTGCTTCCTACCTGCACTTGTCATTTCTTGTTCAACTTTGATTAGGAAACTGAGCAAAAGAGTCGCTTCTCTTCCATCCAATGCACTGTAATTGCTAGAACAGATGCGAGTGCCATTTCCACTGTGTATCTCAATGGGAGCCCAATAGTGACTTTGCTTACTAGAAAAGAACTCTTACTCATAGGACAAGAGATGAGATGTGACTAAACTCCGTTTATGATGGGGAATTCAACAGTGAGTACCCTTAAAAGAAAGACACTCTGCTATTGAGAAAGGAGCACTCTTCTACTCTACTAGGTATCATCTGTTGATGGGATGGCCAAACACCCTAATTGTCATGCTAGAAACCCCATCCAGTGACTGAGGGAACTAGATTCGGATATTCAAGGTCAGGCCCCGGGTGGAGCTCTGGGAGTCTAATTAGCGAGAAAGAGGAGGGTCTATATGAACGAGAATTGTTGAGACCAAGGTTGGATAAAACACAGGGACAAATAGTCAAATGAATGGAAACACATGAATATGAACCAATGGCTGAGGGTCCCCCAACTGGATCAGGCCCTCTGAATGGGTGAGACAGTTGATTGGCTTGATCTGTTTGGGAGGCACCCAGGCAGTGAGACCAGGTCCTATGCTCATTGCATGAGTTGGCTGTTTGAAATCTGGGGCTTATGCAGGGTCGCTTGGCTAGGCCTGGGAGGAGGGGACTGGCCCAGCCTTGACTGAGTCTACCAGGTTGACATCAGTTCTCAGGGGAGTCTTTGCCCTGGAGGAGGTGGTAATGGGGGGTGGGTTCAGGTGAAGAGAGGGGGTGGGAGGGGGAAGAAGAGGGGAATCTGTGGCTGATATGTAGAACTGAATGGTATTGTAAAATAAAAGAAATAAAAAAAAAGAACAGTAGCTTCTCTTACGTCCATTGCACTACACTTGCTGGGAAGAGATGCCAGTATTATTTTCACTATTTATCTCAAAGGGAGCCCAATTGTGACTTTGCTTAGCAGAAAAGAACTGTTGCTCATAGAACATGTGACAGTAGGTGTTTCAACTTTGTTTATGATGGGGAATTCAACACTGAGTTCCCTTACAAGAAACACACTCTGCTTTTGAGAAAGGAGCAATCTTCTACTCTATTGAGTTTCCTATACAACCAGAACATTGAGCTTGCTGAGAACAAAAGTATTGTGCATCCTACACACACAAGCCATATCTAGTTCAACTCTGCTTAGGACACTAAGAAGAACAGTAGCTTCTGTTACATCCAATGCACTGTACTTACTCTGAACAGACACGAGTGCTATTTTCACGGTGTATCTCAATGGGATCCCATAGTTACTTTGCTAACCAGAAAAGAACTGCTGCTCATAGGGCAAGAGACATCATGTGATTCAACTCCATGTATGATGAGGAATTCAACACTGCGTTCCCTTACAAGAAACACCACCTGCTTTGGAGAAAGGAGCACTAATCCTCTCCACTGTGATTCCTATACAGCTAAGACAGTGAGCTTGTACAGTAAAAAAAGAACTGTTATTCCTATACACATGGTCCATATCTAGTTCAACTCTGCTTAAGATACTGATAAGAACAGTCCCTTCTCTTATATCCAATTCACTGTACTTGCTGGGAACACACGCAAGTGCTATTTCCATTGTGCATCTCAATGGGAGCCAAATAGTTACTTTGCATACCAGAAAAGAACTGTTTTCATAGTACAAGAGAGAGCATATGATTCAACTCCATTTATGAAGGAGAATTCAACACTGAGTTCCATTAAAATAAACAAACTCGACTTTTGAGAAAGGAGCACTCCTCTACTCTACTGAGTTTCCTATTCAGCCAGATCAGTGAGACTGCTCAGAACAAAAGAACTGTGCTTCCAACACAAACGGGTCATATCTAGTTGAACCCTGTATAGGAAACCTTGAAGAACAGTAGGTTCTCTTACATCCACTGCACTGTACTTGGAGGGAACAGTCACAATCACGAGTTCCACTTTGTATGTCAAATGGAGCCCAATAGTGACTTTCCTTACCAGAAAAGAAATGTTGCTCGTAGGACAGAAGACAGCATGTGTTTCAACTCCGTATATGAAGGGAAATTCAACACTGAGTTTCCGTACAAGCAACACACTCTGATTTTGAGAAGGGAGCACTCTTGTCCGTTACTGTGATTCCTATACAACCAGTACTGTGAGCTTGCTCAGAACAATAGAACTTTGCTTCCTGCACACACACATGGACCATTTCTAGTTCAATTCTGTGGAGGAAACTGATAAGAAGAGTAGCTTCTCTTACCTCCATGGCACAGTACTTGCATGGAATGGACGTGAGTGTTATTTCCACTGTGTTTCTCAATGGGAGCCAGACAGTGACTTGGCTTTCCGGAAAAGAATTGTTGCTCATAGGACAAGAGACAGCATATAATTCAACTCCATCTATGATGGGGAAATCAACACAGAGATCCCTTACAAGAAACACTCTACTTTTGAGAAACGAGCACTCTTCTACTCTATTGTTTCTTATACAGACAGAAGATTGAGCTTGCTCACAACAAAATAAATGTGCCTGTTACACACATGGGTATATATAGTTCAACCCTGCTTAGGAAACTGATAATAACAGTAGCTTCCCTTACATCTAATTCATTGTAGTTGCTTGAAAAAGACAGGAGTGCTATTTCCACTGAGAATCTCAATGGGAGCCCAATAGTGACTTTCCTTACCAGAAAAGAACAGTTTAATGAGGACAAGAGAAAGCATGTGATTTAACTCCGTTTATGAAGGGGAATTCAACACTGAGTTCCACTACAAGAAGCATACTCGGCATTTGAGAAAGGAGCAGTCCTCTACTCTATTGAGTTTCCTCTTCAGCCAGAACAGTGACATTAATCAGACCAAAAGAAATTTCCTACACACATGGTCCATAGCTAGTTCAACTCTGCTAGGAAACTGATAAGAATAGTAACTTCTCTTACGTCCAATGCACTGTACTTGCTGGTACCAGACACAAGATTAGTTTCAGTATGTATATTAATGGAGCCCTAGAGTGACTTTCCTTACCAGACAAGAACTGTTGGTTATAGGACATGAGACAGCATGTGATTTAAATCTGTTTATGATGGGAAATTCAACACTAAGTTCCCTTACAAGAAGCACAATCTCATTTTGAGAAAGAAGCACACTTCTACTTTACTGTGTTTCCTATACAGCCAGAACATTGAGCATGTTCAGAACAAAAGAGCTGTGCTTCCTACATACATGGGCCATATCTAGTTCAACACTGCTTAGAAACCTGAGAAGAACAGTGTCATCTCTTATATCCAATTCACTGTACTTTCTTGGAACAGACACAAGTGCTATTTCTACTGTTTATCTCAATGGGAGCACAATAGTTACTTTGCTTATAAGAAAAGAACTCTTGATCGTAGGTCAAAGGACAGCATGTGATTCAACTCTTTTTAGGAAGGAGAACTGAAAATGAGTTCCCTTACAAGAAACTCACTCTGCTTTTGAGAAAGCAGCACTCTTCTACTCTACTTTGTTTCTTATACAGGCAGAACAGTGAGCTTGCTCAGAACAAAAGAAATGTGCTTGCTACACACACGGACCAACCTTGTTCTACTCTGCTTAGGAAACTGATAAGAACAGTAGCTTCTCTTCTTCACTGGAATTGCTGAGCACAAACACTAGTGCTAGCTATTTCTACTATGCATCTCAATGGGAGCCCAATAGTGACTTTCCTTACCAGAAAAGAACAGTTGATCATAGGACAAGAGACAGCATGTGATTCAACTCTGTTTATGAAGAGGAATTCAACACTGAGTTCCACTATAAGAAACATACTAGGCTTTTGAAAAAGGAGCACTCTCCTATTCTCTTTCGTTTCCTATTTTGCCAGAGCAGTGAGGTTGCTCAGACCAAAAGAACTGTGCTTCCTACACACATGGGCAATATCTAGTACAACTCTGCATAGGAAACTGAGAAGAATAGTAGCTTCTTTTACATTAAATGAACTGTACTTGCTGGGAACAGACACGATTGCTATTTCCACTGTGTATCTGAATAGGAGCCCAATAGTGTCATTGCTTACCAAAAAAGAACTGTTGCTCATAGGAAAAGAGACATTATGTGATTCAACTCTGTTTATGTAGGGTAATTCAACACTGAGTTCCCTTACAAGAAACACAATCTGCTTTTGAGAAAGAAGCACTCTTCTATTCTACTGTGTTTCCTATACACCAGAACAGTGAGCTTGCTCAGAACAAAAGAACCGTACTTCCCACACACACAGGCCATATCTAGTTCAACTCTGCTTAGGAAACTGAGAAGAACAATACCTTCTCTTACATCCAATGCACTGTACTTGCTGGGAACAGACTCGAGTGCCATTTGTACTGTGTATCTCAATGGTAGCCCAAGAGTTTATTTGCTTACCAGAAAAGTTGCTCATAGGACAAGAGACATCATGTGATTCAACTCCGTTTATGAAGGGGAATTTTTCACTGAATTCCCTTACAAGAAACATTCTCTGCTTTTGAGAAAGGAGCACTCCTCTACTGTACTGTGTTTCCTATACATCCTGAACATTGTGCTTGCTTCGATCAAAAAACTGTGCTTCCTACACACAGGCCTTATCAAGTGCAATTCTGCCTAGGAAACTTATAAGAACAGTAGCTTCTCTTACATTCAACGCACTGTACTTGCAGGGACCAGATGCGAGTGTTATTTCTACTTTGTATCTCAAGGGGAGCCCCATAGAGTCTTTGCATACCAAAAATAATTGTTGCTTGTAGGACAAGAGACAGGACGTGATTCACCTCCATTTATGAAGTGGAGTTCAACACTTAGTTCCCTTACAAGAAACACAGTCTGTTTTTGAGAAATGAGCACTCTTCTACTCTAATGTGTTTCCTATACTGCCAGAACATTGAGCTTGCTCAGAAAAAAGAACAATGCTTCCTACTCACAGGACAGATCAAGTTCATCTCTGCTTAGGAGACTGATAGGAATAGTAGCTTTTCTTATATCCAATGCACTGTACTTGCTGGCAGCAGACATGAGTGCTATTTCCACTGTGTATCTCTATGGGTACCCAATAGGGACTTTGCTTACCAGAAAATAACAATTGCTCATAGGACATAGGACAGCAAGTTATTCACCTCTGTTTATGGTGGGGAATTCAACACTAATTTCATTTACAAGAAACACTCTCTGATTTTGAGAAAGGAGCATAATTCTACTTTACTTTGTTTTCTATACAGCCAGATCAGTGAACTTGCTCAGAAAAATAGAAATGTTCTTCCTACACACCAATAATATCTACTTCGACTCTGCTTAGGAAACTGAGAATAACAGTAGGTTCTCTCACATCCAATGCACTGTACTTTCTCGAAGCAGACACAAGTGCTATATCTACTGTGTATCTCACTGGGAACCCAAAAGTGACTTTGCCTACCAGAAAAGAACTCTTTATATAGGACAAGAGATAGCATGTGATTCAACTCCGTTTATTGAGGGGAATTCAACACTGAGTTCTTTCACCAAAAACACACTCTGCCATTGAGAAAAGAGCACTCTTCTACTCTGCTGTGTTTCCTATACAGCCAGAACAGTGAGCTTTCTCAGAACAAAAGAACTGTGCTTCTTATACACACGGGCCATATCTAGTTTGGCTCTGCTTTGGCAACTGATAAGAACTGTAGCTTCTCTTACATCTAATTCACTGTACTTGCTGGGAAGCGATGCAAGAGCTATTTCCACTGTGTTTCTCACTGGGAGTCCAATATTGACTTTGATTTCCAGAAAAGGAGTGTTGCTCGTAGGACAACAGTCAGCATGTGATTCAACTCTCTTTATGAAGGGGAATTCAACACTGAGTTCCTTTACGAGAAACATTGTCGCGCCCCCCTTGTCCAGCAAAGAGGACATGACACCGAGCTTTTCTTCTTGCAGTTTATTCAGGCCTTGAATCAATCTTCTGGCTTCTAAAATCTCCCCATTCCATCCATCTTCCCCCGGGCAAAGCCTCTCCTGGCCTTATATAGGCTCTGGGCAGCCAACCCCAGATCGCCACGTGGGCATTGCCCAATAGGCTCAAGCATGCGTAAGCAAGGCACAACTTCCGCTTTAATTGCTTACCACTGGGAGCACTCGCCGTCGGGATGGCGGAAGGCGGTAACCAGTGCCACCTGTAAGGCGTGGCTGCACGCAGCTCCCTACATATTCCCCCTTTTAGTTTTATTTAAATTAGCAGGCAAGAGCAGAGGTCTGATCTCTGTTAAGGAAAAACAGAGGACTATGTACTGGCATCCACACAGGTGTCATCCACCCAGAGAATGCTTGACCTCTCCAATACCCTTTTTCACAGAGGTGGGAACTTGGGGCATTAACCCACATGCAATCAGACGTGCTCTCCTCAAGACCATCGATGCTACTGTGGTCCTGAGTGCAGTGCGCTAGCCTCACATCCTGCATATGAATTAAGGTAGTCAACCCGGTCTGGGGGAAACTGTCCGGCCTTTATGACCGTAAAGGCTTGAATGATCATGGCTGCATTGCACTGCTAAGAGAGCACTTATGACAAATGCACCATAGGCAAACCAGGGAGACAAGCACCAGTAAGCCCGTTAAGGCACCTAGACCCGCCCCCTCTTTCAGCTGGTTCACGGTCGTAGAGATCCCGGACGACAGTCCTTCTGCAGGTCCAGGATCCACTCGAGTTGAATTGACCGCAACTATGGCCACTTTCAGTTGATCCACCAGGCCATCGAATTCTCCTGTAAGATAACTAGACAACTGTTTAGACAAGTTTACAGCACGAGTACACATAGGCTTCTCAATATTAAGTTCTCCTCACCAAACGTTCAGGTACCCAGATCGGGTCTTGCCAATCCTGTGGGAAAACACAAACAGAACCTCGTGCCCATGTCAGCACGGGATCCGGACCATGCCAAACATCTGTCAACACGTCCTTCCATTGCACCATTCCTTTAGTGGGGCCTTGCTGACCCTGATGTCTATCTGCAGCAGACTGATTGTAAATGTCCAAATTCAAAAAATTTATAGTAAATAGAGCAATGGATATTCTTTCTTTAGGGGTACAGCCGTGGCCTAGTCCCCCCTTTTGTTTTTGTAATACTTCTTTTAACGTATGATGGGCACATTCCACTATACCCTGACCCTGCGGATTGTAGGGCAGGCCAAGTACAAGTTGTACATCCATTTGCTGACAAAAGGACGCAAATTTCTGCCCTGTATAGGCAGGTCCATTGTCCGTTTTTGAGTTGTCCTGGTTTTCCCCAGGCCACCCATGCTTCTAGGCAATGGGTAATAACATTAGATGCCTTTTCTCCTGTCAGTGGCGATGCATGAATAATCCCTGAGCAGGTGTCTACTGATACATGAACGTATTTAACACGTCCAAATTCAGGGATATGAGTGATATCCATTTGCCATACTCGTAATGGAAGCAAACCTCGAGGATTAACTCCCAAACCAGGAGGATGATGATATATAACACATTGTGGACAATCTAAAACAACCTTTCGTGCATCCACTTGAGAGATGGAAAATTTTTGTTGTAAAGCTCTGGCATTAACATGAAATGTTCTATGAAAATCATAAGCTCTCTGTATAGCGGAAATAAGAAACATCCACTCTTGCCGGGTGCATTGATCTACTACATCATTACCTGCTGTCAAAGGTCCTGGCAATCCAGAATGTGCTCGTATATGTTGAACAAAAAAAGGGGGTGTACGCTGCCAGATCAACTGTTGTAATTGTTGAAATAAAGATCCCACTGGGCTAGAAGCCTTTATAGGTCCTGCACACTCTAGGCATTTTAAGGCATTTACTACATAACAAGAATCTGAAACCAAATTAAAAGGGAAAAGACAAGCCTTAAAAACCTCTATCACTATAAGCAACTCCACCTTGTGCTGCTCCAGGGAGAAATTGATGTTTTATTGGTTTTTGAGAATCTATCATGTACGTACTACATCCCGTTTTTGCTCCATCTGTAAATATTGCACTAACCCCTATTAAAGGCTCTGCAGAGGTTATTTTGGGAAAAACTACTGGATGTTCTTTTAAAAAGCCCATTAAAGGATGTTTGGGATAATGACAATCAATTTGTCCCGAAAAGGCACATCGTAATATAGCCCATTCATCAACTGTTGCACAGAGCGTCTGAACTTGCTGTGAATTATAAGGCACAATCAAGATGGCGGGATTTATGCCAAAATATTGAATGCATTGTTGAATGCCATGTTGAGCAAGCACTGCTACTGCAGTAGGATAATATTCAATAGCTTTAGCTGGAGATACCTTAGGATAAACCCATAATAAAGGTCCACTTTGCCACAACAGCCCTGTTGGCTGTAAAAAGGTGGGTAAGATACACAAAATTATAGTTTCATTTTCTTTTGTTCTCTGTAAAAATGCCTCTTGTAACCTTTTCTCTACCTTCTCCAATGCTTCTCTTGCTTCAGGGGTTAAGGATCTTGGTGAATCTAAAGCTGCTTCCCCATTCAATACATTATATAAGGGTTTTAATTCATAATTTGGCATCCTCAAATAACTTCTGACCCAATTGATATCTCCTAACAATTTTTGAAAATCATTCAATGTGCACAACTGATCTTTACGTAATTCAACCTTTTGGGGCATGACACCATTATCTTTTAATTGAAACCCTAAATAATTTATTATCTTATCCTTTTGAACCTTCTCTGGAGCTATACAAAGACCTTTCCTTCTCAATGCTTCATCTAAACAAGAATATGCTTCCTCTAACACTCCTTCATCTTTTGTGGCAAGTAAAATATCATCTATATAATGGATACATCTCACTGTGGGAAAACGCTGCTGTATGGGTGTCAGGGTTTCATCTACATAAATCTGACACATAATAGGACTTTTAGCCATACCTTGAGGCAAAACCATTCATTCATATCTCTTATCTGGTTCCTCATGATTGATGGAAGGGAGAGTAAAGGCAAATCTCACACTATCAGCATTAAATAAGGGAATGGAAAAGAAACAATCCTTTATATCCACAGCGATTATGTGCCAAGAAGCTGGCAGTGCTGATAAGAGTGGTAGCCCTCGTTGCACTGGCCCCATGATCTGCATCTGGTCATTAATACCCTAAGATCATGTAACAATCACCATTTCCCAGATTTTCTTTTTATAACGAATATAGGTGTATTCCAGGGGGCACAGAGGGTCTTATATGTCCTGCCTCAAGCTGTTCCTTTACCAACTCTTTTGCTGCTGATAGCTTTTCAGAGGAAAGTGGCCCCTGAGGAACCCACACCGGGTCCTCTGTTTTCCAGGAGATGGGAATTCCTTCCTCAGTGGCCCCTATGGAAAACCCAATCCTTGCCTATAAACTCCTTTCTGAACTTGGATAGGGTCCTTCCTTCCTTGTAGATGTTTTCCTAGCCCATAACTTGAATGAAATCCCATTGTCCTCATCATATGCTGTGATTCTAAAGAGTATTCATTACTTAATCTAAACCCCATGTATTGCATGAGATCTCGCCCCCATAGGGAAACAGGAAGCTCCAAAACATAAGGCTGCATAGTTCCAGCGTGCCCTTCACTATCTTTCCAGTGAAGTTCTCCTGCACTGATATCTGGGGCCTTTGTGTATCCCAGCCCCTGAAGGGTCTGGGAGGAGACCTGCACTGGCCAACATGTGAGCCAGTCCTTCTTGGCAATAGTACTCCGGTCTGCTCCTGTATCCAAAATACCAATAATTTTCTTCCCATTAATAGTAAGCTCAAGAGTAGGTCTTTGATCTAGGTCCAAGGATAGGAAAGTTAAGTCTGCTCCTGTGGACCCAAAACCTTTGTTACCACTCTGCTTTGTATGTGCAGCAAACTGATCATGAAGACTAGGTAAGATAATCATCTGTGCAATTCTATCTCCAGGAGAAATGGAGGAAATTCCTTTTGGGGACTCAACCATAATTTTCACTATACCAGTATAATCGGGATCAATCACTCCTGGGTGTACTTTAAGACCTCTTAAGGTGGTAGAGGATCTCCCTATCAGCAGACCCACCATGCCTGATCTCTAAAGGGCCTCTAAAGTCAGAGTCCACCAATCGAACTCTCATTTGTGGGGTCAATACGAGCCTGGTGGTGGCACGGAGGTCCAATCCTGCTGAACCTGTAGTGGCTCTCCGCAGTTCCTCGGATGACGAAGGGTTGGCCACTGTTCCAGTTGCCGTTCCTGGCTGTAACTCTCCACTGCCCCATATATTTGTGGGCCCTGGGGACGGGGGCCCCACTGCCCGTTTTTTGGATAAGTCCCAGATCTCATTACTGATATTGGTTGCCCATTGATGTCTCTAACTGACCTGCACTCATTTGCCCAATGTTTTCCTTTTTTACACCTTGAGCACAAGCCTGGTTGCATAGAGTGTCATTCCCTTCCTGTTCTGTATTCCTACCTCCTTCTGGGCAATTACACTTTAAATGACCCTTTTTCCACACCTGAAGCAGGCTCCATAATTAGTATTCCCGGTTCCCTTTTTTGCTAGCTGGATGACAGCTGCTGCCAATCCAGTATTGGATAATGGTCCACCCAACTCTCTACACACTTTCATCCATGCTTCAAGGCCTTTTGATTTATAAGGAGTTATAGCAGTTCTACATTCTTTTGTACATTGTTCATAAACTAACTGCTTTATGAGTGGCATAGCCGCATCAGGGTCTCCAAAAATTCTGCCTGCAGCCTCAACCATACGAGCAACGAAGTCTGAAAAAGGCTCCATGGGACCCTGAAAGATCTTAGTAAGATTGCCGCTCACTTCCCCCTTATTGGGAAGGGCTTTCCAGGCTTTTATTCCAATTTTGTTAATTTGCTCATAAACCTGAACTGGATAGCTGGTCTATGGGTTAGCAAATCGACCTTGCCCAAGCAGCATATCCCTATCCCATGCCGGATTACCTGCAGCAAGATTGACAGCTGCCTCCTCATTAGCAAATTCAATTAGAAAAGCCCTCCAATCTAGATATTGATCTGGAGACAAGCAAGCACATGCAAGCCCACTCCAATCAGTAGGAGTCATACAATGTCTATTCAAGGCCTCCACCTGAGCTACAGTAAATGAAGCAGTAATACCATATGTATGTACGGACTCTGCCAGGGACTTAATTACCTTAAAGTCTAACGGCTCATGGTATCTTTGACCTTGGTCATCCTGAAATACTGGGTAGGCTGACAGCATTTCAGTTCTGACTGCCCTCCATACTTCCGGATTAAAGGAGGTGACTGCAGCACTACCCCCACAGGGTGGCTGCGCAGCAGGTTCATAGTACGGTGTAACACAAGCCTTCCTCTCCTGTTGTTTTCTGACCTTTTCCTTTTTTCGTTTATAAACTCTAATGTTTTTTACCTGTTCTGTAATTGGTCTTACCTCTTCAGATTCACTAGATTCAGCCCTTTCCGACTCTGACAAGTCACTTTTCAAGCTCACTTTCCAGCTCTGAAAGACTAGGGTACAACCTCTTAATCTTATCTCCCTTCTTACTTTCCATTTTATCTGTTAAGGCCTTTTCTGATCTCTCCTTTTTTAAGATTTCTAATGCAATTTGTCCCTTTTCAACTACTTCACTACATCTCTGATCCTCAAAATAACTTCTTAGTAGCTTCCACACTGGTCTTAATAGCAGCTTATTAAGAGCCAAAAAAATTGACGAAGAAGCGCCCATAACTGTCCCGAGCTAGAAATTAATAGTTTCACCTTTCTTCTCTTTTTTTTCTTTTATTTTCTTTTCTTTCCACTTTTACTGCGGCCTCTTGAATCCCGCTCTCTCTTTAATTACAGAGAAGAGCAGTCCCGGCTCTAAACACGGATCCCCACTTTACCTGAGGACTATTCCCCGCTTTGGATGCGGTTCCCCACTTTACCTGAGGACTTACCCCGCTTTGGACGCAGTTCCCCACTTTTCCTGAGGATTTCCCGGTATACCCCCTGATTGCAAGAAGTTCTGGGCTCACTGGTGAGGGATTTCCCCGTACGGGCTCCCAGTTGTCGGGCCGCCCTCGTCCAGCAAAGAGGACACGACACTGAGCTCTTCTTCTTGCAGTTTATTCAGGCCTTGAATCAATCTTCTGGCTTCTAAAATCTCCCCATTCCATCCATCTTCCCCCGGGCAAAGCCTCTCCTGGCCTTATATAGGCTCTGGGCAGCCAACCCCAGATCGCCACGTGAGCATTGCCCAATAGGCTCAAGCATGCATAAGCAAGCCACAACCTCCGTTTAATTGCTTACCACTGGGAGCGCTCACCATCAGGATGGCGGAAGGCGGTAACCAGCGCCTCCTGTAAGGCATGGCTGCACATAGCTCCCTACAAAACATTCTCTGCTTTTTAGGAAGGAGCATTCTTCTACTCTACTCTGTTTCTTATACTGCCCGAATAGTGAGCATGCTCAGAACAAAAGAACTGTGCTTCGTACACACGGCCATATCTTGTTCTACTGTACTTAGGAAACTGATCAGGACAGGAGCTTCTATTACATCCAATGCATTGTACTTGCTGGGATAAGATGCGTGCGTTATTTTCAGTGTGTATCTCGATGGGTGCCCAATAGTGACTTTGCTTACCAGAAAAAGAACTATTGCTTGTAGGACAAGACAGAGCATGTGATTCACCTCTATTTATGATGAGGATTTCAACACTGAGTTGTCTTACAAGAAAAACACTCTAATTTTGAGAAATGTGCATACTTCTACTTTACCATGTTACCTATACACCCATAACAGTGAGCCTGTTCCAAACAAAAGAAGTGTGCTTCCTACACACACAGGCCATATCTAGTGCAAGTCTGCTTAGGAAACTGAGAAGACCAGTAGCTTCCCTTACATCAAATGCACTGTACTTGCTCAGAAAAGAATTGTTTACTCTTTTCACTGTGTATCTCAATGGGAGCCCAATAGTTTCTTTGCTTACAAGGAAAGAACTGTTACTCACAGGGCAAGAGACAACATGTGATTCAACTCCATTTATGATGGGATTTCAACACTGAGTTCCCTTACAAGAAACACACTGTGATTTTGAGTAAGGAGCACTCTTCTGCTTCACTGTTTCCTATACTGTCAGTACAGTAAGCTTGCTCAGAACAAAAGAACTGTGCTTCCTACACACACTGGCCATAACTGGTTCAACTGTGCTTTAAAAACTGATAAGAACAGTAGCTTCTCTTACATCCAATGCACTGTACTTGCTTGGAAGAGACGCGATAGTTATTTTCAGTGTGTATCTCAATGGGAGCCCAATAGTGACATTGCTTACCAGAAAAGAACTGTTGCTCATAGGACAAGAGACGGCATTTGATTCAACTCCATTTATGATGAGGAAGTCAACACTGAGTTGTTGACCCGTCCAGCAGGCCAGGTTATTTTGTGGGACTCGAGAAGGCACCTCCTAGAAACCAAGGGGGCAAGAGAGAAATGGAGACCCTGCACTTATAATGAATGACAAAAGTCAGTCTGAGTTGTGTCAAGGTCTCGTTTATTGCAAGGGGAAATGGGTTTATATATGTTGGGAGATGGGAAAATTCAGGGAGAAATGAAAGCTTGAAGAATGGGTTGATGAATGGGGTCCAGGTGAGGTTTCTTTGAAGAATAGGGCTGGGGGAGAGGTTTCTTTGAAGACTAAAGTCAGAGAGAGGTCTCTTTGGTCCAATGCTTGTGCAACTGACCAACCGAACATACTCAAGGAAGTTAGTCTAAAAGTTCATTAATCTAAAGGTACATTCTGTAGTTTTTCCGGGAGTTATTGTTTCTTGTAACTTAGTAACGGTTGTCAAGGGTACAGTCACGTCAGATCAGCCAGGCAGGAAAGGTCACAGTGCAGTCATCCAACTTTTGGTCCCTAACAAGTTGTCTTACAAGAAACACACTCTGATTTTTTAGAAAGGAGCACTCTTCTACTGTATTGTCTTTCATATACAGCCAGAACAGTAAGCTTGCTCAGAACAAAATAACTGTGCTTCCTACATACACAGGCCATATCTAGATCAATTCTGCTTAGGAAACTGTTAAGAACAGAAACTTCATTTTCATCCAACGCAGTGCACTTTCTGGGAACAGTCGCAAGTTTACTTTCTAGTGTGTATCTCAATGGGAGCCCAATAGTGACTTTCCTTACCATAAAAGTACTCTTGCTCATAGGATAAGAGACAGTATGTGATTAAACTCCATTTCTGATGGGGATTTTAACATTGAGTCCACTTACAAGAAGCTCACTCTTCCTTTGATAAGCAAGCACTCTTGGGCTTTACAATTTTCCAATTCAGAAGGAGCAGAGTGCTTGCTCAGAACAAAAGAACTTTCCTTCCTACACACACATGCCATATCTATTTCAGCTCTGCTTAAGAAAGTGATAAAAGCAGTAACTTCACTTACATCCAATTCACTTGCTGGGAACAGTCAGGAGATTTACTTCCACTGTGTATGTCAATGGAAGCCCAATAGTAACTTTGCTCACCAGAAAGTCCTCTTTTTGTGGGACAAGAGACGCCATGTGGTTAAACTCAGTTTTTGAAGTTGTATTCAACAGCGAGTTTCCCTACAAGAAACACTCTCTGTTTTTGAGAAGTCATTACTCTTTTCTTTACTGTGTTTCCACTGTAGCCAGAAGAGAGAGCGTGCTTAGAACAAAAGATCTGTGCTTCCTTACACACACAGGCTATATCACTTTCAACTCTGCCTAGTAAAGTCATAAGAACAGTAGCATCTTTTCATCCAATGCACTCTACTTGGTGGGAACAGTCGTGCGTGATATTTCCACTGAGTATGTCAATGGGGACCACAATTGTCTTTGCTTACCAGAAAAGAAAGGTTGTTTGTAGATTAAGAGACAGCATATGGTTAAGTCAGTTTCTGAAGGGGTAATTAACAATGAATTTCCCTACAAGAAACATACTCTCTCTTTGAGAAAAAAAGCACTCTTCTCTTTACTGTTTTTTCAAAGCGGCCAGAAGATGAAGCTTGCTCATAAAATAAGAAGTGTGCTTGCTACACACTCAGGTCATATGTCTTTGAACTCTGCTTAGGAAACTGATAAGAACAGTACCTTTTCTTACATCCAATGCACTATACTTGCTGGGAGCAGACGTGATTGATATTGCCACTGTGTATATCAAAGGCACCCAACAATGACTATGCTTACCAGAAGAAAAATGCTATTTGTAGCACAAGAGACAGAATGTGGTTAAACTCAATTTATGAAGGAGAATTCTGCCACAAGTTCTCTTACAAGTAACACACTCTGTTTTTGTGAAAGAATTTTTTACTGTGTTTCCAATACAGGCAGAAGAGATAGCTTGCTCAGAACTAAAGAACTGTGATTCCTACATACCCAGGCGATATTGTTTTCATATATGTTTAAGAAACACATAACAAAAGTAACTTCTGTTATATCTAATGCACTGTACTTACAGATAAAAGATGCGAGTGGTATTTCCACTGAGTATCTCAATGGTAGGCCAATAGTGACTTTACTTTCCAGAATAGAACTGTTGTTCATAGTACAAGAGACAACATGTGATTAAACTCCATTTATGAAGGGGAATTCATCACTTAGTTCCCTTACAAGAAACACACTCTGTTTGTGAGAAAGAAACACTCTTCTGCTTTACAGTGTTTCCAATTAAGAAGGAACAGTGAGTTCACTCAGAACAAAAGAACTGTTCTTCCTATGCACACGGGTTATATCTATTTGAACTCTAAATAAGAAACTGATTACAATGGTAGCTTCGATTACATACAATGCACTGCACTTGCTGGGAACAAGCATGCATGGTATTTCCACTGCATATATCAATGGGAGCCCGTTAGTGACTTTGCCTACCAGAAAAGAACTGTAGATTTTAGGAAAAGAGACAGCAAATGATTAAATTCTGTTTATGAAGTAGATCAACACTGAGTTCCCTTACAAGAAACACACTCTGCTTTTGAGAAAGAAACACTCTCCTGCTTTACAGTGTTTCCAATAGAGGAGGATCAGTGTGCTTGCTCAGAACAAAAGAACTTTGCTTCCTACACACAAGTGCCTAGCATTTTAAATCTGCTTAGGAAACTGATAAGAAAAGGACCATCAATAACATCGAATGACTGCACTTGCTGGGGAAAAAATGTGAGTGGTATTTCCACTGTGAACCTTAATGTGTGCCCAATAGTGACATTGCTTACCAGAAAAGAACTCCTGCATGTAGGAAAAGAGACAGCATGTGATTAAATTCCATTTATGAAGGGGAATTCAACGCTGAATTTCTTTACAAGAAATATATACTGTGTTTCAAAAAGAAGCACTCTTCTTCTTTATACTGTTTCCAATAGAGCAGGAACAGTGAGCTTGCTCAGAACAAAAGAAATGTGCTTCCTACACACACGTTCCAAGTCTATTTCAACTCTGCTTAGGAAACTGACAGGAAAAGTAGCTTCTCTTCCATCCAATGCACTCTACTTGTGGGAACAGTTGTGAGTGGTACTTCCACTGAGTAGGTCAATGGGGAACAGTATTGACTTTGCTTACCAGAAGAGAATGGTTGTTTGCAGGATAAGAGACAGCATGTGGTTAAACTCAGTTTATGAAAGGGTATTCAACAGCAAGTTTCCCTACAAGAAACACACTCTGTTTTTGAAAAAGAAACCCTCTTCTGTATATTGGATTTCAAATGCAGCCAGAAGAGGTAGCTTGCTCAGAACAAAAGAACTGTGCTTTCTACACACACAGGAGATATCGTCTTCATCTCTGTTTAGGAAACTCACAACAACAGTAGCTTCTCTTACATCCAATGCACTGTACTTACAGGGAACAGACATGAGTGGTATTTCCTCTGTATATTTCAAAAATGACCCACAGTGACTATGCTTACCAGAAAAGAACTGTTCTTCTTAGGACAAAAGACAGCATGTGGTTAAACTCAGTTTTTGAAGGATAATTAAACAGTGAGTTGACTTTCAAGAAACATGGTCTTTTATTGAGAAAGAAGCACTCTTCTCTTTATTGTTTTTCCAATGCAGCCAGACAATGGAGCTTGCTCAGAAAATAAGACCTGTGCTTCCTACACACACAGGTCATATCTCTTGCAACTGTGCTTAGGAAACCGATAAGAACAGTAGCTTTTCTAACATCCAATGCACTGTACTTGCTGGAAAGAGACGAAAATGTTGTTTCAACTGTGTATCTCAAAGGGAACAAACAGGGACATTGCTAACCAGAAAATAACTGTTGCTAGTAGGACAAGAGACAGCATGTGATTCAAATCTGTTTATGAAGGGTAATTCAAAATTGAGTTCCCTTACAAAAAAACACACTGGGCTTTTGAGAATGAAGCACTCTTCTTCTTTCCAGTGTTTACAAAACAGCAGGAACAGTTAGCTTGCTCAGAACAAAAGAACAGTTCTTCCTACACACATGGGCCATATCTACTTCAACTCTGCTTAGAATACTGATTAGAACAGTAGCTTTGATTACATTCCATGCACTGTACTTGCTGGGAACAGACCTGAGTGATATTTCCAATGTGTTTGTCAATGCAGTTCAACAGTGACTTTGCTTACCAAAAAATCACTATTTTTCATAGGAAGAGAGACACTATGTGGTTAAACTCAGTTTATGAAGGGGAATTCAACAGCAAGTTCCATTACAAGAAACACACTATGTTTCTGACAAAGAGACACTCTTCTCTTTACTGTGTTTCCAGTGCAGCCAGAAGAGGGAGCTTGCTTAGAACAAAAGAACTGTGCTTCCTACACACACAGGCTATATCACTTTCAACTCTGCTTAGGAAATTCATACAAACAGTAGCTTCTTTTATATTCAACGCACTCTACTTGGTGGGAACAGTCGTGAGTTGTATTTCCACTGAGTATGTCAATGGGGAACAGCATTGTCTTTGCTTACCAGAAAAAAAAAAGGTTTTTTTTTAGAATAAGAGGCAGCATGTGGTTAAACTCAGTTTATGAAAGGGTATCCAACAGCGAGTTTCCCAACAATAAAACACACTCTACTTTTGAGAAAGAAGCACTCATCTCTTTATTGTATTTCCAATGCAGTCAGAAGAGATAGCTTGCTCAGAACAAAAGAATTGTGCTTTCTACACACACAAGCGATATCGTTATCATCTCTGTGTAGGAAACTCTTAACAACATCTCTTACATCCAATGCACTGTACTTACAGGGAACAGACATGAGTGCTATCATCTCTGTGTAGGAAACTCTTAACAACATCTCTTACATCCAATGCACTGTACTTACAGGGAACAGACATGAGTGCTATCGTTATCATCTCTGTGTAGGAAACTCTTAACAAATTCTCTTACATCCAATGCACTGTACTTACAGGGAACAGACATGAGTGGTATTTCCTCTGTATATTTCAAAAATGACCCACAGTGACTATGCTTACCAGAAAAGAACTGCTGTTCTTAGGACAAGAGACAGCATGTGGTTAAATTTAGTTTTTGAAGGGGAATTAAACAGCAAGTTGGCTTTCAAGAAACAGTCTCTTTATTGTTTTTTCAATACAGCCAAAAGATGGAGCTTACTCAGAAAATAAGAACTGTGCTTCCTACACACATGGGCCATATCTCTTTCAACTCTGCTTAGGAAACTAATAAGAACAGTAGCTTTTCTAACATCCAATGCACTGTACTTGCTGGAAAGAGTTGCAAGTGGTGTTTCTACTGTGTATCTCAAAGGGAACCCAACAGGGACATTGCTAACCAGAAAATAACTGTTGCTAGTAGGACAAGAGACAGCATGTGATTAAATTCTGTTTATGAAATGGAATTCAACACTGAGTTCCCTTACAAAAAAAAAACCCACATTGTGCTTTTGAGAATGAAGAACTATTCTTCTTTCCAATATTTCCAATACAGCAGGAACAGTGAACTTGCTCAAAACAAAAGAACTGCGCTTCCTGCACACATGGGCCAAATCTATTTCAACTCTGTTTAGGAAACTTATAGGAACAGTAGCTTCTCTTACATCCAATGCACTGTACTTGTTGGGAAGAGATGTGAGTGGTATTTCCACTGTGTATGTCAATGTGGACCAGCAGTTACTTTGCTTACCAGAAAAGAACTGCTGTTTGTAGGATAAGAGACAGCAAGTGGTTAAACTCAGTTTATGAAGGGGAATTCTACAGCAAGTTTCCTTAAAGCAAGCACACTCTGTTTATGAGAAAGAAGCACTCGTCTCTTTACTATGCTGCCACGGTTGGCCCACCAGGGGTACCACGACCATAGGAGAACCAGGGCTTGGGTAGTCAGGAAGGCAAGGATTTGGCAAATAACAGACAGACAACACACTCAGAAGTGGTTTGAATCTGCTGCAATTTTACTTCTGCAAATCAGTAGTTTATATACCGAAAAGAAAACTATCAAGTCATACAAGGAACAACAAGAGCTTGGCAATAATTCAATTACATCATCTTTAAAAAACAGCAAGCACACAATTATTAATTGGCGCTAGACATATCCCTTCACCCACAAGAACTTTATGACCCAAAGAGCAGTCTGTGATTTCTTAACTTAATACAGTTCCTAGACTTGTGTAGACTTCTTGTGGTTGCAGCTGTGTCCTTTATCTTATCTCATCAGTCTTCTAGTTTATTATACACTTCTGCTTTTCTGGTTCTCATGACCCACTCAGTCAATTTGGATGCTGCCTCTCTAAGCCTTTCTTCAGTTCTTCCACCACATATCTCTTCTAATATAAAACCTTTTTATCTGCTGGAATATGGACTCTTGTACTTTTTTGCCTGTAAGGGGAAGAAGTTCTGCTGTAGTCCTTAAGTTTCCCAAACTGAAGTTCCTCAACAGAGGGGTCTACCATCTGCCTCCTATGAGATAACGTTTTCTACCATAAATCACTTTAGTTGGGATTCCTAAAGGATTCCTAGTGGGTGAGTGTTCATTCCCTAGAAGTGCCTGAACTATTATACTTTCTTTATCTAGTGGCTTGGGTTCTTTAAGAAATAGCTAATTCTGCTATATCTGATTAAGATTCATGTCCACCTTCCCCTTTCCTCTATAGATCACAACCCAAGCACTCATTAATTTTGGCTGTGCTTCATAGATTAATTAGAACATAATCAGAAAAGCAGTTATACAGAACCCATAGCCCAGGGAGCTCATGATCTGTCAAGTACATCTTCTTTGAGAAGGAAGCATAACACGGGCACTCTGCCAGGGACCTCCAGGGAGCTTAGTCCCATGGGACACATATCTCCCGTCCACTATTATAGACATAATTGTTCATGTCACAAGGGCAGCACTGGAGTTGGTGTGGCACTATGGTTCCCATGCATCCAGAAGAGGGAGCTTGCTCAGAACAAAAGAACTGTGCTGCCTTACACACAAAGGTCATATCACATTCATCTCTGCTTAGGAAACTCATAAGAACAGTAGCTTCTCTTAAGTCCAGTGAACTGTACTTGCTGCATACAGACGTGAGTGGAATTACACTGCGCATACCAATGGGGCCCAACAGTGACATTGCTTACCAGAAAAGAATTGTTCATAAGACAAGGGGCAACATGTGGTTAAACTCGGTTTATGAAGTGGAATTCAACAGTGAGTTGGCTTACAAGAAACATACACAGTTTTTGAGAAAGGACTCTTCTCTTTACTGTGTTTCCAATGCAGCCAGAAGTGGGACCTTGCTCAGAACAATAGAATTATGCATCCTACAGACACATGTGATAGCGCTTTCATCTGTGCTTAGGAAAGTGATAAGAAAAATACCTTCTCATACATACAATGCACTGTACTTTCTGGGAACAGACATGAGTGGTATTTCCACTGTGTATATCAATGGGGACTAGCAGTGACTTTGCTTACCAAAAAAGAACTGTTGTTTGTAGGATAAGAGACAACATGTCATTAAACTCCATTTATGAAAGGAATTCAACAGTGAGTTTCCTTCCAAGAAACACACTCTGTTTCTGAGAAAGAAGCACTCTTCTCTTTACTGTTTTTCCAATGCAGCCAGAAGAGATAGCTTGATCACAACAAAAGAACTGTGCTTCCTACACAGCCAGGTGATATCGCTTTCAACTCTGCTTAAGAAACTCATAACAACAGTAGCTTTTTTTACATCCAAGACACTGTAGTTGCTGGGAACAGAAGTGAGTGCTATTTTCACTGTTTAAGTTAATGGGGAGCATCAGTGACTTTGCTTACAAGAAAAAAAACAGTTTTTTGTAGGACAAGAAACAGCATGTGGTTAAACTCAGTTTATGAAAGGGATTCTACAGAGAGTTCCCTTACAAGAAACAGATTCTGATTCTGAGGAAGACGCATTTTTCTCTTTACTGTGTTTCCAATGCAGCCAGAAGAGGGAGCTTGCTCAGAAAAAAGAACTGTGCTTCCTACACACCCAGGCATTATTGCTTTCAACTTGGCTTTGAAAACTGATAAGAATAGGAGCTTCTCTTACATCCAATGCACTTGACTTGCTAGGAACAGACGTAAGTGTTATTTCCTCTATTTTTCAAAAAAGACCAACAGTGACTATGCTTACCAGAAAAGAACTGTTGTTCGTAGGCAAAAGACAGCATGTGGTTAAACTCAGTTTCCAAAATGGAATTCAAGAGCAAGTTGTCTTACAAGAAACACAGTATGTTCTTGAGAAAGAAGCATTCTTCTCTTTATTTTTTCCAATGTAGCCAGAAGATGGATCTTGCTCAGAACAAAAGAACTGTGATTTCTAAACACACAGTCATTATTGCTTTCAACTCTGCTTAGGAAACTGATAAGAAAGGTAGCTTCTCTTACATCCAATGCACTGTACATGCAGGGAACATACATAACTGTTATTTCAACTGTGTATGCCAAAGAGGCCCAATAGTGACTTTGCTTACCAGAAAAGAACTGTTGTTCATAGGACAAGAGACAGCATTTGGTTAAACTCAGTTTATGAAAGGGATTTCAAAAGCGAGTTGGCTTACAAGAAACACACTCTGTTTTTGAGAAAGAACCACTCTTTTCTTTATTTTTTTCCAATGCAGCCAGAAGAGGGAGGATGCTCTGAACAAAAGAACTGTGATTCCTAAAAACACAGGCCTTATTGCTTTCAACTCTGCTTAGGAAACTCATAAGAACAGTAGCTTCTCTTACATCCAATACACTGTACTTGCAGGAAACATATGTGAGTGTTATTTCAACTGTGTATGTCAATTGGGCCCAACAGTGACTTTGCTTACCAGAAAAGGACTGTTTTTCATAGGACAAGAGACAGCATGTGTTTAAACTCAGTTTATGAAGGGGAATTCAACAGTGAGTTCCCTTAGAAGAAATACACTGTTTCTCAAAAACAAGCACTCTTCTCGTTGCAGTTTTTCCAATGCAGCCAGAAAAGGGAGCTTGCTCAGAACTAAAGAATTGTGCTTCCTACACATACAGGCCTTTTCTCTTTCAACTGTGCTTAGGAACCTGATAAGAACTGTAACTTCTCATACATCTAATGCACTGTACTTGCTGGGATAAGACGTGAGTGATATTTCCACGGTATGTGTCAGGGGGCCCAACAGTGACACTGCCTAAGAGAAAAGAACTGTTGTTCATAGGACAAGAGACAGCATGTGCTTCAACTCAATGTGTGAAGGGGATAGGAACACCAAGTTCCCTTAAAACAAACACACTCTGTTTTTGAGAAATAAGCACTCTTTTCTTTACTGTGTTTATAATGCAGCCAGAAGAGAAAGCTTGATCAAAACAAAATAATTGTACTTCCTACATACACAAGTGTTATCACTTTCAACTCTGCTTAGAAAACTGAGAAGAACAGTAGCTTCTCTTACATCCAATGCACTGTACTTGCTGTGAACAGACGTGAGAGGTATTTCCACTGTGTATGTAAATGAGGTCCAGCATGACTTTACTGAACAGAAAAGAACTATTGTTCTTGAATAAGAGACAGCATGTGGTTAAACTCAGTTTATGAAAGGGAATTATACAGCAATTCACTTACAAGAAACACACTCTGTTTTTGAGAAAGAAGCACTCTTCTCTTTACTGTTTTTCCAATGCAGCCAGCAGAGTGAGCTTGCTCAGAACAATAGAACTGTGCTGCCAACACACAAAGGCCATATCACTTTCAACTCTGCTATGGAAATTGATAAGAACAGTAGCTTCACTTACATCCAATGCACTGTACTTGCTGGGAACAGACATGAGTGGTATTGACACTGTGTATGTCAATGGGACCCAGCAATGATGTTCCTTACCAGAACATAACTGTTGTTCATAGGACAAGAGACAGCATGTGGTTAAGCTCAGTGTATGAAGTGGAATTCTACAGCAAGTTCCCCATAAGAAACACACTCTGTTATCGAGAAAGAAGCACTCTTCTCTTTACTGTGTTTCCAATGCAGCCAGAGGAGGGAACTTCCTCAGAACAATAGAACTGTGCTGCCTACACACACATGAGATATCACTTTCACCTGTGATTAGAAAACTGATAAGAAAAATAGCTTCTCATACATACAATGCACTGTACTTTCTGGGAACAGACATGAGTAGTATTTCTACTGTGTGTGTCAAAGAGGACTAGCAAGGACTTTGCTTTAAAAAAGAACTGTTTTTCACAGGAAAAGAGACAGCTTTTTTTAAATTGGGTTTATGAAGTGGAATTCTACAGTGAGTTCCCTTATAAGCAACACACTCTGATTCTGAGAAAGAAGCACTCTTCTCTTTACTGTGTTTTCAATGCAGCCAGAAGACGGAGCTTGCTAAAAAAAAAACTGTGCTTCCTACACACAGAGACAATATCTCATTCAATTCTGCTTAAGAAACTGCTAAGAATACTAGCTACTCTTACATCCAATGCACTTGACTGGGTGGAAACAGACGTCAGTGTTATTTCCTCTATATTTCAAAAAGGACCAACAGTGACTATGCTTATGAGAAAAGAACTGTAGTTTGAAGGACAAGAGACAGCATGTGGTTAAACTCAGTATATGAAGGAGAATTCACCAGAGAGTTCCCTTAAACGAAACTCTCTGTTTTTTGAGAAAGAAGGACTCTTCTCTTTACTGTGTTTCCAATGCAGCCAGAAGAGGGAGCTTGCTCAGAAAAAAAGAATTGTGCATCCTACACACAGGCTGTATTGCTTTCAACTCTGCTTAGGAAATAGAAAATAACAGTAGCTTTCCTCATATACAATGCACTGTACTTGCTGAGAGCAGATGTGAATATTATTTCCACTGTATAGGTCAATATGGACCAACAGTGAATTTGCTTCCAAGAAAAAAACTATTGTTAATACAGCAAGACACACCATGTGCTTAAACTCAGTTTATGAAGGGGAATTCAACAGCTAGTTCCCTTACAAAAAACACAGTCTGTTTTTGAGAAAGAAGCACTCATCTCTTACTCTGTTTCCAATGCAGCCAGCAGAGAGAGCATGCAAAAGAACTGTGCTTCCTACACAGACACGCTATATTGGTTTCAACTCTGCTTTGGAAACTGATAAGAAAGGTAGCTTCTCTTACATCCACTGCACTGTACTTGCTGGGAAGAGACTGAGTGGTATTTCCACTGTGTATTTGAAAGAGGCTCAACAGTGACTTTGCTTAACAGAAAAGAACTGTTGTTCCTAGGAGAAGAGACAGCATGTGGTTAAACTTACTTTATGGAGGGGAATTCAACAGCAAGTTCTTTTATTAGAAACACATTCTTTCTTGTGAAGGAAGCATCTTCTCTTTACAGTGTTTCCAATGTAGCCAGAAGAGAGAGTTTGCTCAGAACAAAAGAACTGTGATACCTATACAGATAAGCGATATCTTATGCAACTCAGCTTTGGAAACTGTAAAGAATGGTAGCTTTTCTTAAAAGCACTGCACTGCACTTACTGGGAACAGACATGAGTGGTATTTCCACTGTGTATATCAATGAGGTACAACAGTCAATTTGCTTACCAGAAAAGAACTGTTGTTAATAGAACAAGAGATAGCATGTGGTTAATCTCATTTTATGGAGGTGATTTCAACCGGGAGTTTCCTTACAAGAATCAGACTAGAATTTTAGAAAGAAGGACTCTTCTCTTCACTGTGTTTCCAATGCAGCCAGAGAGGAAGCTTTCTTGGAACAAAATAACTGTCTCTCCTACACGCACAGGCGATATTGCTTTCAACTCTGTTTAGGAAATTGACAAGAATGGTTACTTCTCTTACATCGACTGCACTGTACTAGCTGGGAACAGACATGAGTGCTATTTCCACTGAGTATGTTATTCTGGACCAACAGTGACTTTGCTTATAATACAGGAACTGGTGTTCGAGGACAAGAGACACCATGTGGTTAAACTGAATTTATGAAGGAGAATTCAACATCTACCTGCCTTACAAGATACACACTCTGTTTTTGAGAAAGAAACAATATTCTCTTTATTGTGTATACAATGCAGCCAGAAGAAGGAACTTGAACAGAACAAAATAACTGTCCTTCAAACAAAAACAGGCTGTATTGCTTTCAACTCTGCTTAAGAAACTGATAAGAATGTAAGCTTCTCTTACATCCAAAGCACTGTATTTGCTGAGAACAGATGAGAAGTAGTATTTCCACTGTGTAAGGCAATGGGGCCCTGTTAGAGACCGAGACTCTGGGCAGCTGTGTCACTTTCCTGATTTATCAAGCCTCCTAAAAGCAGGGACCTGGTACAGAATTTACGATTAAGTAAACCTCCTGAAACATGTGTTAATTAGCCCACAGCAGGGGACTGGTACCGGCCAACCGCAGGATTTATAACTAGATAAACTTTCTAAAACAAATGTTAATCATCCAGCTGCAGGGCCTGGGACCAAAGTGACCTCACCTTAACCCTCCCTCAGGAATTCGCACTCTTCACTCCTTGCCTTCCCCGCTCCCTATATAAGCTTCAACATTCAGTTTAATAAACGGAGCCTTGATGCGACTCAGATTGACTCAGTTTCTCATTTTGCGCTTGGCTTCCTTCCTTTCTCTCCCCATTGGCTTTCAGGTGATTCCTGGCTCGAGACCCACGAATAACTGGACCTGCTGGACGGGTCAGGGCCCAACAGTTTCTTTGCTTACCAGAAAAGAACTGTTGCTTGTAGGACAAGAGACAGCATGTGGTTAAACTCAGTTTATGAAGGGGAATTCAACAGTGAGTTTCCATACAAAAACACACTCTGTCTTTGCGACAGAAGCACTCATCTCATTACTGTGTTTCCAATGCAGCCAGAATAGGGAGCTTGCACAGAACAAAAGAACTCTGCTTCCTAAACACACAGACATTATGTCTTTCAACTCTGCTTAGGAAAATGATCAGAACAGTAGCTTCTCTTATATCTAATGCCCTGTACTGGTTGGGAAAAAACATGAGTGATATTTCCACTGTGTATGTCTATGGGGCCAAACAGTTACTTTGCTTACCAGAAAAGAACAGTTTTTCATAGAATTTCCCTTCATAAACGGAGTTGAATCACATGCTGCCTCTTGTCCTATGAGCAAATGTTCTTTTCTGGTAAGCAAAGTCGCTATTGGACTCCCATTGAGATACACAATACAAATAGCACTCTTGTCTGTTCCCAGCAGGTACAGTGCATTGGTTGTAAGAGAAGCACTATTTTTCTCAGTTTCCTAAGCAGAGTTGAAATAGATATGGCCTGTGTGTATAGGAAGCACAGTTCTTTTGTTCTGAGCAAGCTGACTCTTCTGATTGTATAGGAAACCCAGTAGAGTGAAAGAGTGCTCCATTCTAAAAGGCAGAGTGTGCTTCATGTAAGGGAATTCAGTGTTGAATTCCTCTTCATAAAGGGAGTTGAAGCACATGCTGTCCCTTGTCCTATGAGCAACAAATATTTTTGGGTAAGTAAGGCAACTATTGGGCTCCCATTGAGATACACAGTAGAAATATGATTCACGTCTGTTCCCAGGAATTCCAGTGCACTGGAAGTAAGAAGTTACTGTTCTTATCAGTTTCTAAGCAGATTTAAAATACATATGTCCCATGTGTAGGGAGCAGATTTCTTTTGTTCTCAGAGAGCTCACTGTTCTGGCTGATTGGATACACAGTAAAGTAAAAAAGGACTTCTTTCTCTAGAGCAGAGTGTGTTCTTCTAAGGAAACTCAGCATTGAATTCCCCTTCATAAACTGAGTTTAATCACATGCTGTCTCTTGTCCTA
>CABHPH010136479.1:8276-31865 GCA_902168325.1 Peromyscus nudipes | reverse complement strand
TACAGAACTGCTTTTTAAAATATGAGCACATTGGCAAATTAAAAAATTGTCAAGGAAGGGAGAGCAGAGCAGGATGACGTCTGGCCTTGAAGTAACTTTACTGCAGGCTGGGATCTTAATACCCACTCGGAAGCTAGGGAGGCATGCCAGCCTGGCTTTTCAGCATGGCCTGCCTTTCCCACCCAGGTCCCCCTAGCATTCTTCCTCAACCATTATTTCTATGCTTTGTAGACAAATTTCTAAACAGTCTTATTAAATAAGAAACACAGAGCCAAATACAGGGGTAATAGCTGAAGAGATCAGAGAAATAGCCAATAGCTACCGACTAACCTTAGCTTACCACCTCTCCATAGCTTCCCAAGAGAGGCCTTCTTCCTGTCTAACCTGTGCTTTTATTGCCTTCCTGTTCTGCCTTCTCATTGGCTCTAAGCCAAGCCACATCACTTCCTCATCACTGCCTATCTATACAGACCTCCAGGTCTCTATGATTGGTACTGGGATTAAAGGCGTGTGTCAGCACACTTGGCTGTGTCCTTGACCACACAGAGACTGCCTGCCATGTGATCGGATTAAGGGCATGTGCTACCACTGCCTGACTTCTGTTTATGACTTGCTATAACCTCTGATCTGCAGGCAAACTTTATTTATTAACATACAAATAAAATATCACATTTCAGCACAAATAAAATAGCACCACAATGCTTTTATTATTAGAATAACACAAAGCTGACTTGGCCCTTGGCTTATTAAGTTGTCATATGACAAGTGAATTCTAGTTTCTTTCTTTTTTCTAGGATAGGGTCTTACTTTAGTAGGCCAGCCTGGCCTCTACCTGGCAACCCAAATGCCTCAGCCTCCAGAGTTCTGGCAAAGCAGGCTTGTGCTACTATCACTCCTGAGAATCTTAGCTGGAAACATGAGTAAGATGATCCTTCATTATCTCCAACTTCTTTCTTGTTGCTAATTTAGAATATATGGCCTCATGACTTGTGGGGTCTATCAAGGGGGTTGAAGACTTATCCTGCTAACTCTTCCTTATGAGGAACTTGGATCCTGGGGTCTCCTTACCTTTGTATTGAGTGTAACTCATTTAATGATCTATTTTCTGGAATTAACAAAGATATATTTGGTTTTACCTTTTAAAATAAAAGTATGGCAAAATACCCGTTTCCCCTTTTAAATGACATACAATATAGCAGGGACCCAACGACAACCAAATGACCATGGCTGCTTAAAATGAAAATGATAACAAGAAAGAATATTGCACCTCAAAAAGGCATTTAGACTTTACTGCAAGGGGCTAAACAGGAAACTTGCCGTAAAAGAAACAGAGACTTCAAAGTGATTCCACAAACAGGGTGCCTGAGCAGTTTAGAGCATTCTAGAGACAGAGCAAATGTCATGGCTGGGCTGGTGCCCTTCCCTTCCCACCCATGTCCCTCTGCACAGGCACCATCCTGCATCATGGGAGGCACAAGCAGAGGCGGAGCTCATCTGCTTCTGGGACACAGGGAGGGCTTGCTGACGCTCTGTCAATTCTTTTCACAGAAGCAAACGTATTTTCAAAGTCACCGCCTCTAAGCCATCCTCATTTTGTCTCACACCTGACACTCCATCCCGACGAAAGAGGTGGCCTACTTTTTAGGCACCTTTTATCCTAACTCAGCAAGCGTGCAATGTTCTTTTTTGAGTCTATTTTTAATTCCTGGAATGTTTTCTTTTTAGTATTTGGGCCAAAATTCCATCTAAAACACTGTGTTTCCTTTAATTCTCTACCCTAGAAATATTGAGAATTAGAAAATTAAAGATTTATTGGGGTAAAGTCAAACGTATTTCTGGTTGTGTGTATATTATTATATATATTATATGCATAAATATCATTTATTTCATTGAAGTTTTGAAAATACACTTTTGTTTCAAAAACTTCAATCCATTTGGCTTCATAATAAGAGAAGTTCAAAGTAAAAAATACATTTCTTGTATTAAATAATTTATTTTGTTAATCAAAATACATAAACCATTATCTGTTGGTTACTTTGACAGGCAGGCATAGTTATTACTGATCATTATAGTTTTGAAGCACAACCAAATATCTGTTGCTAAAATGGACCTATAGTACTTCTTTTCTTTGCGGTGGACCAAATGGAAGATACAAAAAGCTAGCTGCTAATTTTTGTTATAATTTTCTCATGAATTTACGATGAGGCATTTGGTTGGATTGATAATTGCTATTTAATTTATAATTATTGATGTCTGTGCACTGTCTAAGTATCTTAGTGACAACTAATTTCTACCATTAGGGAACGTAGACTTTTCAAATAGTGTTGATGTGACCATACCCCGTCAGATATGTTATTCATAACATATTTAAATATACACCGAGCTAAGACAATGTAGCAAAAGGAATGTCCTGTTGTTCTTAAATATTTACACATTTTATTTTATGGTAATCCTGTAAGGCATCAAATAAGCATTTTATTAGTTAGTGATAATATTTATTTTGAAAGTGAATGTTTTTTAGATTATAAAGTAAATAGAATTTAGACTTTAAAAATATGAGAAGATGCCCCAGTGTGACATTCCTGAGATTAATCCAGCCATGTGGCTCATAGCTAACGTATGTCCATATTGCCATGCTTTGTTTCCTTAGCTGAATTTCCTGGAGATGCCTCTGACCATCCTGTAGACAGGATAGAGAACTTAAAAAAAATTATTTTAGAAAATTGTGTCTTCAGAGTGAGACCTAGCCACATTTCTGTTGTTACTTATATTTTGTTGGTGGTGGTCCTTTTCAATGCGCTAATTTGCTAGATTTCCAAAAGTACTGCCGAGGCCTCAAGAGCCACAGTAGTTAATATTATTGAGGAATGCTTGGTGGGATTTATCCTTAAAACTGCATGAGAGAAACTTTGAGTTGAGAGACATGGCTCCGTAGTCGAGACCACTTGCTACTCTCGTAGAGGACACAGGTTCGGTTCCCAGCACCCATTTGGTAGCTAACTACTGTCTATAACTCCAGATCCAGAGGCTCTGACACCTTTTTCTGGACTCCAGGAGCACTACCCACACATGATGCATAGACACACATGAAGGCAAAAACATACACATCAAATAAATAAAATGAAACAACTAACTCTTGGTTTTTTTGAAACACCACTTTCAAATGAGCTTTGCCTTCCCTGGCATGACATGGCTTTAGCTTCCTTTTTATTTCCTTTGTTAATCTGAATGTCCTCAGCTCCTAAGGCAAATATAAATGATGCGCTTTTACTTACAGAATGAAAAATGGACATTTTATTTTCCAAACCACAGTCGAACTGAACACCCAGCAGAGGCAGGAGTCTATTGAACTTGAAATGGGATCGGGGTAGCAATTATTTCCCTTAGTGCCTCTCCAAGGTGTTTTATGTGTGTGACTTTTTCATCTGTGTTTTTCAGGCGTCATTGGAGTAACAAGTAACCTTCAACAATACTTGGTGATGCTATACGAGCATTATTTACCGTCAGATGATCCAAACGATTGATTTTGCTTAAGCACTGAATGCTAAAGAAGGTTTGAGTTTCTTGAAATTACAAAGGCCTGTGAATGAACAGAGAGAGAGAGAGAGAGAGAGAGAGAGAGAGAGAGAGAGAGAGAGAGAGAGAGAGAGAGAGAGAGAGACAGAGAGAGAGAGAGACTGAGAGAGAGAAAGACTGCAAATAAATCAGTGTGATCCTCACTTAAAGTTCCTTCTAGAACTCTGCAACTTGTGCCAATTAGTGCATGAAACAACTGAGAAGAGAAGAAATAAAGAGATGGAAATTTCAGAGGCTGTTCAGTGTCATTTTTTTCTTCTGGGATGGTTTGTTTGAAGCTCTGGAAGCCTGGGAAGGAAGGAGGGAGGTTGGCGAAGGAATCTAGGTTTGTACAGGGAGCCAGGTCTCTGAGAAGACGGCTTCAAATATGGCAAGAAGGAAAAGGTCACACACAACTTCTTTTCATGCCTCTCATAATCGTAGTCCATTGTGCAACAGCCCCAGAACATTTCCCAAGCAGTGGAACGTGCCCTGAGACAGTGATGTTGTACACACACGCCCAAAGCTCCCGGGCCCAGCGGCTGCAGCACCGCTTTAAAGGAGATGGATGAGCGGGCGGAGTCTGAAGTCGATCATAATAAGGTAGACGCTTAAACTGAGCAGGCTGTCCAGGGGCTGTGCGCAGCAAACAGTCGGCCCTTCGTGTGAAGACAAACAGCTGCTGGAAACGTTCGGAAAATGCTGAGGAGACTTAAGAATTCACAGACAAAGGAAAAGAAAAAAAAGAACTTTTGGCACTGTCGTGGATGAAAACCAGGACTGGATGTTGTCCGGGAAAAGTGGACACCGAGAACAGAGATTGTTGGCCTCACATTTGAAGCATGATTTATGTTGTTTCTTACAAGTAGAAAGTGGTCCTGCTAACCAGTACTGGATGGGACTTCATGTAAATGAGGTTATTGACAATTATGACATATCAAAATGAAGAGGAGGAAAGATGCATTCATATCCAAATGATACAAAATATTTAGGAGGGAAGCAGAGAGAAGCATGTGATAGTGGGGGGTTCGGAGTTTCACTGAAGGGAGTCTATACTGAACATGTAATCATTGGGGTATCAGCTGCCCTCCACGTAAGTGTTTATACTAGAGTGAGACAAGAACACCTCAGGGTTGCCAGAGAACTCATACCGTTGCGTGGAAAATTTGAGAAAGAAATAAAATTCATATTGTGTGCTGTTTTTAATAGTATGTGAGATCTCACTCTGCTGTAGACATGTCCTATGATAGACATGAATCATTGCTCTGTCTACTGTATCTATGCTGTATACACTACCAATTCATGCATCAGTGTGTGTGTGTGTGTGTGTGTGTGTGTGTGTGTGTGTGTATAGTATCTTAGGTTTCAGTTAAGCCATCGAAGGTCCTGAAATGTCTCCTTTGCACATACTGAACATAAATTTGTCTGTATTCTTTCCACTCTGCCTCATCAGCCTCCTACCACATTCCCTGCCTCAGTGGGAGCCAATTTTATTTAGATAGAAAACATTGGGCCGCAATGCTCTTTTTTTCCCACTAAACCTACTGAAAGAGCTTGCCAAGCAAGGTGTCTAAGTGATATGAGCGTAGAACTGAGTTCTTTAGGCATTCCCATGCCTGGTTAGCTATATTACTAGCTCTGAGTATCACCTGCTGCCCTTGCTTTCAGATTTTTACCACATCATGGATCCATAGGTCTATATTGGAGGTTAAAAAATTTATTTTCTGTAAGTTCCAAGGCAATAATGTTATTGCTTTCCAAGGCTAGGAGATATAATAGTTGGCTTTAACGAACTACTATGGCCACTTTCCAGGTTTTTTGTGATATGTTTTTGGTAACGTGGGGTAGACATTGAAGTGTAATGTCATCGAGTGGGATATGACTGAACAAAGACCATTTCCAGGCCGGATGTAGAAATTTCGGTACATACAAACGAATGCAAGTGCGTTTCCCTGATGTTTTATGCCCCATACTTTAAGAAGCATGAAAATTGCTTTCTGTGTCCTCATTTCTTACTGTGTATTATCACCCACCCACTCACTAAATACGTGCCAAGTCTCCTCTGTTTACCATACACTGTACCAGACATTAATGGTCAACTAAGGTCCATCTAGTCTTCAGCTTCATGGAACATAGGATACAGTAGTGAAACCAAAGTACTTAAGTGAATCACGTAAATGACACTTCAATGCTGTGAACGACGCTGAAAGAAAATTTCAAAGAGGAAAGCCTCACTTAGCTTTTCTGTACAAGTTACATGCACGCTGACACCTAGAAATCAGAGAGATGAAGTACAGGTAGGAAAGTGTTTGATGTAGTAGCGTGGAAACTACATATGCAAAATTTCCAGACTAGAAGTCTTGACTTTTTTTTTTTTTTAAGAATATAAAAATCATGATGGGTTAGAATTGAAGAATGGCTGAGGACGACACTATAGAAATAGGAAGTGACTAGACACTGCCTTTTAATTTAAAATGTTCCACATGTGCATGTATTTGAACACTTGGTCCCCGGCAGATATTCCTCTTTTAGGAGTTTGTGGAACCTCTAGGAGATGGCGTTTCACTAGAGGAAGTGTGTGGCTGAGATGTGGGCTTGGGTTTGATACCCTGGCCAGATTCTGGCCTGAGCTTTCTGCTTCCTATGATGCTGAAAGGCAGCAGGCAGCTTTCACACACTCCCAGACCCGTGGAAGAGCCACATCCACTGTCGTGAATACAGCCGCATGTTCCTTGCCAGGACAATGCAAGCCAAGAGAAACTCTTCTTGTCTGAAGATGCTTACAATGTGGGCTTGTTGCAGCAATGAGAAGTGATTGATACACTAGCTCTGTGGTTCTCAACCCTCCTAATGCTGTGTGGCCCCTCGTGTTGTGGTGACCCCCGACCATAGCTGTTTTCATTGCTATTTCATAACTGTAATTTTGCTGCAGTTATGCACTGTAATGTAAATATATGATAAGCAGGATGTCCTGTGAAATGGCCATTCGACTTTCAAGGGGTGGCGATCCACAGGTTGAGAACTGCAGCACTAGGGGCAACACGACCTTGTTGTTTATGGTTAACATTGAACTTTTACCAGAATCTCACCATGTATCTCCTGCTGACTCTGAACCAGAGTAGTCCAGACCGGCCTTGAAATCACAGAGTCCCCTGCATCTGCCTCCCTAGTGTAAGGCACCAGGACTCTGAACTGTGGGTTTTAAGTAGATGTATTAAGTGATCTTTGGTTTTAAAAGATAGTGCTTGCTATTCTGAGAAGAATGCATGTAGAAGAAGAGAACAAAAGCTGAGACATCATGTATAGGTTAAAGACCAGGAAAGAGACGTGGCTGCTGCTCAGGTTAAGGTAAACTGGGGTTAGATGTGGAGGGTGATCACGCCTCAACCATGTATGGGCAAAGAAAGAATCATCAGCAGATGCGTAGTGAAGGGTTGATTGGGAGTGTGGAATTGGTTACTATTAAAGATCTTTAACTTCTTGCTATATGAACCCGTATAGAACATCTGTGCAGTTAAAGGAGTCTTCTGGTGGCGTGGGCTGGGTGATGAGGAGCTGAATTTGGTTCTGTACGAGTTTCTCTGAGAAAATTGGGAGACTTTTCAACATTACAGGGGTCTGGAGGTCAGAGTCAAGGTCTGGGACGACATACAAATGTGATCATTATACTAGAGAGGTAAGACATAGTAGTTAGACAGTATGAAAAGGGAAAGAGCTGTAGCTGAGCCTGGATAGTGGAATTAAAGTGACCGCCCAGGAATGATAGCATGTGGAAAGAAGACTTTTTGAAATGAGACAGGGAGTGCATATAATAGAGTGATTGACATCAAGTCAGATGAGAATGGAGATGTGACCATGCTGTCTGGCTACCTAGTGTGCAGGTTTCCAAAATATATAACAAAGCTAGATGTGGCAATGTGGTGGGGATGGAGGATGGCAGGAAATTGAAGAATGAGTGTGGGAGGGAAGGAAGCAAAGACATTGATCACTGAATCGTTGGTGCAGATACTGATCCATACACTTCACTCTTTCTGTCAACATTGCATGAGAGACAGCTCAGCCCTGGAAAAACACAGCAAATCAGGTTCTTGCCTTGCAATGGCTCATGACTATCCAGCTCTAAAACAAACAAACAAACAAACAAACAAACAAACAAAAGAACAAACAAACAAAAACATCTTCTTATTCCCTCTCCTCATATTGGTTCTTTAGACAGCTGTTGCTTTCTAGATTTATGAGCATCTGTTGATGTCACAGAGTACCCTAGTGTTCCCATATCAGGATATATATAAACACAGAAAACAACACTATTGATGCAGACACTGGGATGGGTAGAGACATGTCTCAAGACATTGTTAGAAGTTGCTAGGAAACACCCCGCTGTTGGTAGAGCTTGTGGGAGAAATGGAATCCGAGTGACGTCAACCTGGTTCAAGCCATCCTTATCTTAACTTTTATGTGGGAAGTTCTATCCATATCTGGGTTCTTCCCATCGAATCGGTCAAGAGGACCAGAAAAATATTAAATGACCTTGTGAAATTTCCATTTGTTTACGGATTTGGGGGATTACTTGAATTTGAGGTATGTTTGATGCCTTATCTTCTATGTGATTAGGAAATACTACTACTAATTTGGATTTTTCTCCTCTTATTACTTAAAATGTAGTTGTATATTCTCACTGTATATTAATAATTCCAGGTCTCACTTGTCCAATCAAATTATATTAGCCTTAAGGACAGAAGAGGCATACATATTTTTTTGTCTCTTGTCCTTCTTATGTGAGTACAGTATCTTTCATGTGTCAAGTAGTTCTTATTAGCTGATGTGAAATCCCTATCTAATGCCCAGTCTTATTTGTATCTGAAATTGAGAAAGGAGCACTGATTTATGTACATTGTCTTAAAACAAGACTCATTTTTGCCTTTGGTTGATGAGTCATCTGATGTTAAATTTTAATAATGAAAAGAATCCAGCAAAATCTGGCTGAGGCAGAACTTCAGCAGGCTACATACACATATTTTGGTCAAGTTTTAGATTCAATACTTGTAAAATTTTCTAGGAAACCAAGGCCTACATCATTAAAAGTTGATAAGTTTGCCTAATCAGTCAAATTTTTAGGAGACTGTTGTGTCTTCTGTGAGCTTTGAATGAATATTAACTATAGGGAATTTCATGAACCATCGCATTCCAACCAGTCACCTGCGGCCTTCCTCGTTGGGCTCACTGCTAACCCAGGATGGGCTATGGTGTTTCTGCGTCAAGGTCGGAGGCCCCAGACCAAGGGAGAAGGTACAGTGTGGTCGTCTAGTAAGAGCTTTAGATTTCATACCCTCACTGCCATTCACAACCTTCATTTTCATTTTTGTCTTGTGTGCTTACTTAACTTTTCTTCAGACTGTCTGTGACAGGACAGGCTGAGCACACTGATTCTGAATGTCTTCCCTCTCACGAGAAGTGGCATGAGCCTGGAAACAGGCCTGCCCCAGTTTTTCCTCCTTCTGAAAACCCTTTACATTCCGAAATGAGGTCAAGATAAACATAATACATTGAAATGGGATGGAAAAGAGTTCAAGCGAAGAATATGCCCCCACAGGCTTCCAAGAAGCACCATCTGAACCAGGGGAGAGAAGTTCACTGGCTCCTTTATCACTTGGAGCCAAGTTCTTCTAGGCCCAGAGGTTTTGGTGATTTTCTGGCTTTCAGAACCTTCTAAGTTTGCACATTTGTTATCCGGGGGAATTCTATAGAGGAGTGCTTTGTAAGCAAGCCTAAACTTTTCATTTGACTTTTGTATTTCTGTTATCAAGTGTGGCCACTGTTATAGTTTGAATAGGAAGTGTCCCCTATGATATCTGAGCACTTAGTCTTGGGGGGGGCGGGGTGGCATTTTAGGAGGTTATGGGAATATTAGGACATGGGGCCAAACTGGAGCAAGCAGAACCCAGGAAGAAGGGCTCTGAGGCTCTGTTTGGCTCCCAGGGCCCTTTCATGTCTGTCTATTTTTCATCTGCCACCAACTGATTAGCCTTCTTTTTACGTGCTTCTACTGTCCCGATGCTTTGCTTTACGACGGAGCCTGAAACATGAAACAGCTGAAAGCCCTGAAATCTAGAAGAAGATGAAACAAGTGGCCGTCCCAAATTATGAAATACACTTTTTAACTAAAATTACTTGTTATGATACAAAAATAAATTCTTTCTCAACAATGGAACTACAGCCTTGTGAGTGATGAATGTTGCTCTGATTTGCTTTGCATCAAGAAAATAATGATGGAGGAGGGAAAATATGATGTTTTCTTGTAAGAGAAGTTTTTTTTGGGAGGCTTATGAAGCTGTGAGTTGAGAACACAGAGAAGGAATTCAAAGCTTTGCAGTATTGTAATAGATCTGTCTCAGTGAAAGGCAAAAACCCAAAGAAGGAATGTGTAAGCTGAAGATGGGTTGAGATGAAGATAAGCACGTTGTTAAAACACCTACTGCTGTGGAGAAGCCAGGAGGGGGAAAGATATGGTAGTACACACCTGTCATCTCAGTGTGAGAGACTGAGGTAGGAGGGTCATGAGTTTGAGGCCAGCCTATAACATGTTTAAGGCCAGCCTGAAATATTAGAGCAAACTGTTGCCTCAAAACCAACCAAACAAGAAAGCAAGCAGAAAGGTGAAAAGTCAATTTGCCCAGTTTCTCATAAGCTGGCTTCTGTCTGTTCTACATTGCATTTACTCTCAGAGTTCCTATGCTCTTGTTTGATGGGGCGTTGGGGAGTGAACCAGGGTGCTCAAACATTACTAAGCATAAATTCTGTGGCTGTAATGTGCCCCCCACCCCGATTTTCCATGCACTAATTAAGAAGTGATAGAACAAAAGAAATCTTCAAACAAACCAAAACCAAAATAACGTTTTAGTTAAATGGAGGAAAGAAAAGGGACACCACAAGAAACCAAAAAAGTTTTCCATAAACACTGAATCCTAGGATGTTTTGTACTACTTAAAATAGGATTTGCTTTTTGAAATGTCGACTTCAGATAAATATTTTTACATTACATGCATATACAGAATATTGATATCAGCTCCTTGTCTTACATGGTTTCATTCCTTTATGCTAGTCTGAGTCTTCACTTATCTCTGCCACCCCATCCTAGCTTAGGAGTGCTGGGAGGGAGGTGTGTGCCACCGCATCAGCTTTTCATACGGGTTTGTGTGCCAAGTGCTTTCATCCTCGGAGAAATGTCCGTGGCCCACTTCTCACTGCTTCTTATACAACTTTGAAAATTATGTTTACACTATCTCATGACGACGACGACGACGATGATGTCTAAATCATTGCTTTCAAGATCAACGTTATACGTTTCTCATCACATGATGAATGGAGACGTTCAAGGAAGACTCAAACCGGTCAAAGCGGGTTAGTGTCTGCTTTGGAAAAAGAAGACTCTTCCAGTGTTTGTAAAGTGAACTGCAGTGGGCCTGTAACCCCAGCTTGTAGGGGAAGCTGAGGCAGGAGGATCACTTGTTCAAGGCCTGCTTGGTCTACAGAGTGAGTTCCAGACCCTGGGTAATAGGTGAGAACTGGTCTGAAATTAATAAGAGAAGACTGGGGATATAATTAAATGGAAGACACTTGCTTAGCAAGCGTAAGAAACTAGGTTTAGACCTTAATGCTAAAAAAAGCACACTTCTCAGGCCACCATTTAAAATATGTCTTTATTAAGATGTATAAAGTAAAAATTCACATAGCTCAAAATCCATAGGAGTTTTCAATCAGTCAGACTGACATTTCCTTCTTTGCCTAACATCAAATTTTCAGATCTCTGCAAACCTGTTCATATCACCAGACTCCGCAGTAGAAAAGAAAACACTCACAGTCAGACACAAAATACGTTTTGAGTGTTTTTTTCTATTCCTCCAGCATTGGGCAAACAGTAATAAACAACCACAAAGCCCCTCTCAAGAAGCTAACTTTCCAATAGGGGAGGCTGAGCACTGGGAAAATGGATCAGTTAATGTGATATTCAGATGCAGGGTTGGAAAGAGAGAAAATGGAGTCATGGAATGTGGGCAGGGGGTTGCTTTAGCCAGAATAGTCACGGCAGGCAGCTGTCTTGGAGGTGGCATTTGAGAAGCCATCACAGTTCAGAAAAGAAGCAGGCTCAGCGCAGACATGAGAAGCAAGGGTTAAGGGGCAGCAGGCCAGGAACCCTGGACACGGAAGGAACTTGGTGTGTTCCAAGGCCAAGGCCAGAGGCACTGAGGCATAGAGAAAGGGTAGAAGGCTACAGGGAAGAGGTCATGGAGCAGGCACAGGCTGGATGTGTAAGCCTGGGAAAAATCTGTGGCCGGTTGCAATGGGAAGCAGCTGGCAGGTCTTAAGCAGGCAGAATATCTTGATCTGATTAATGCTTAGAAGATTACTGCTACAGAGGCTAGACTGTGGGGGCAGGAGGGCAGCTGGGAAACTGGGCAACTATGACCACTTGAGCTGGGTTTGTGGGAGCACTAGCAGCTTTTCTGACAAGGTTAAGGAGAGGGGAAGAATCATGAACTACTTCATAGCTGTTGATAGGCAGGACTGCGTGAGGATTGGACGGGCCACCAGAAGAAGATGCAAGGGTTGAGTCTGCCAGTTTGATTTGGTATATTATCTGAAGACCTGGGAGAGAAACTAGTCTCATTTTCTCATGTGAAATGCAGGATGCCAAGTCATTATTGTAGTTATGATTTATGGGTGTGTTACTGGGACAAACCTCTCAGTAACTGAACTCTGGACTACACACACACACACACACACACACACACACACACACAGAGAGAGAGAGAGAGAGAGACCCATGCATGCACATGTGTGCAAATGCACCTGCACACACTTGCACATTAAAAATCATATGCACATATACATAAAAATAAAATATAATTCAGTGAGTTCTTTACCCTTATAGATCTTTCAATAGAGGTAGAGGCTATTTGTGTGTGTGTGTGTGTGTATGTGTGTGTGTGTGTGTGTGTAAAACATATTTCATTATTTGCCATAGTCCAGAGAAGTAGAGCCTTTGGCAAACTTTGTCTTTGTAATATCTCCACAGTCATAAAATGTTGCTGATGTCTAAGAAGACATGGTTTGTTATTGAGAGTAAAGACAGACTTACAATGATAGAAATGATAAGATATAAATATGTTTTATGGCATTTTCTAACTGACTTGAATCTTTTGTATTAAGAAAAGTAAAAATTCCGAGGGAAGATTGTTTTGGTCTTAATGGAGAAGTACAGTTTTCTGCATGGATGAGACTGCTCATGCTCTATTATTTCATCCATAGCTACCAAGGCTGTGCAGAGAAAAGGCAGTCAATCAATTCTATTGGCCCAAAGACCGTACTGTGCCTTAGGGAGAGGTCTGGGACTAGGATGATGGGAAGGTTGAGTTGAAGCCCTAAGTCTGTCACTGAGGAAATACACACTTTCGGCATCCATCTTGTCTTCATTACCTACAAAGTGAAAACAGCAGCAGTTCCTTCAAGGTTGTTGTCATGACTAATAGAACCAAACTGGAAAGGCCACGGGGTGTGTCACTCAAATACCAACCGACATTGCCATGTAATGTTGACAGTATTTCAGGAAAGCAAAGTCCAAACATCAAACTACTGTCAAATGTGTTGGTCAAATATAACTAAGATAGAGAAATAATTGAATGGAAGCAAATGACTTATTAAGTCAGTTTTCAGGGATGAAAGAAAAAATATAAACAACAGCAACCCAAACCAACCAAACAAACAAAAAACCCAATTGTTTCTGGCCAAAGGCAGAGGGGAAAATATCCCCCTTCCTGGATGAAAAGTTAGAGTGAAAATCTTTTCAGATGGTTGCTGAACAATGAATTCGAGAACTGGTTTAGAATTATTTTAAAATTAAATTACCATCTGCACAATTTTCAAGTGATGGATAATCTAATTTATAATGAGATTAATTCATTAATAGTTCTGTAAAATAATCGGTCCAATATTTCCAGAGGTCATGACCCAGAATAAAAACATATTGCAGGGGATCTGTATGCTACAATTGTTTTTATTGCCTTATTTTATTTGCTAATCACATTAGCATCAGGAATAATGAACAGATGGAAAAACTAAGGGAATTGTGTTCTGATGTGTATTCACACTGTTCAGTTTTACTGTGTGCTTCACAGAATCTAAGTGAACGAGAGAAAAATTAAGAAATCTGAATTTCCAAAGTACCATATGTTTTATAGTCCATACATGTGTATGGTGCTCATAGAACATCTATCCCACCAGTTTTGATAAAAACAAGATTAGAAAACATAATATTTGTGCATGGTACACTAGAAGGTTCCATGTCACTACACAGTATCACCCCAAGAACTTAGCGTCCTGTTAAATGGATAGTTCTCTGCCCAGCTTCTCTCCCTTGGCTTTTGTGCACTAGAATCTGGATTGAAAGCAGGCTTTATCCTAACTTGCTCTTCAACTGAGAGAGTATTTTACCCAATCACAGGTTCGTGGGAAACAGTGTGTCATAGTTTGTTAGAAATCACTAAGGAGAATTTAGGTGCACAATGGTATGGTTTTCAAAATTATTTTACTGCAACTATAAATAATTGTGTTTGAGCTAGTAGTTGCCATCTCTGCTGATATCAAATCTGAAGTTAAGGGCTGGGAGCCTACCTGCTGATTTTGTTAGAAAAAAAGAGAAGAAAGATACAATTATAAAAGAAATATTGCGGGTGGTGGTAGCGCACACTTTTAATCCCAGCACTCAGGAAGCAGAGCCAGGCAGATCTCTGTGAGTTTAAGGCCAGCCTGGTCTACAGAGTGAGATCCAGGACAGGCACCAAAACTACACAGGGAAACCTTGTCTTGAAAAAGGCAAAACAAATAAACAAACAAACAAAAAAACAAAAAGAACTATTGTATATGGCCCAAGTCATAAGTTCTGTGCTGAATCCATCTACTAAGGTTTGCAAGCAGATAAATGATTCCTTTTTTACTTTGTAACAGGTTAAAATATTACCAAAGATAAACTTATTCCAGAGTTAAACAGTGTCCTGTGGCTGTATCCAATTTTCTGTGATCACTCCTGTTCTTCTAAGTGGTCTACCAGAATTAACGTCTGTCTGAAGGTTTAGGCTTCCCTTATTATGGTACTGGCGCAGTCATATTAACAGTAAATTATAGTGATTTACATGGTGAAAACTACTATACAGAGTTTCCACTCCAGGAGAAATATTGTATTCAGTAGGATTTGAATAAAAATAGTGGGCAAGTGTCCAGTCCCAATGGATACATCTCTAATATACTCCTTATATCTATGGCTCAGGAAGGTTGCAGAACAGGAAGCTGAAAGACAAATTGTGAGGCCAAAGGACCAGGAAGGACATCTGCTGAGAAACTGTGTCTTATGTATAGGATAAGGGGAGAGGCACTCATGAAACATCGACAACATGGCTACCTAGACAGGACCTGCACAATGACATCACCAGTTGACATGCTAAGATGAGCGGGGCAATCTCAGATGGCCCCAACCCTAGGTGAGGAGCTACAAGCAATTAATGACTGCCAGAGTGGGAGAAGCAGTCTTCCCCAGGGATGAGCTCCCAAAGTGGTTATCCAAGTGCCAAGTGGTCAGCCCTAGAAACATACGCATAAGCATGACACTAGTGGACACATAGGTTCTATTTATGCATTTATGTGTGTATATATGTAACTAAAGGAAGCAGAAAAATAACAGAGATAATACATGATAGAGAAGGAAAGCTGAGAGGGAGAGGCAGAGGAGCAGTGGGAAAGGAGAGCAAGATATGGTAATAGGAATAGAAGATGAGCAAAGTATAGTCAATAAATGCATGAAACATCACAATGAAACCTGTTTTATAAGAAATAAATGTTAATAAAATGAAAAAATGTGCGGAGGATCACATGTCAATAAATTCTTGTGTTTGTGTTTGTCATTGTTGAAATATTTTCTTTAGCTTCTCAAAAATACAGAAGCTTCTTGCATTCTATAATACTTAACAGAATGACTAGAAAGTATCAAGCCTTAACTGTCTTCCTCAAAATGGGGATGAGCTGGGTCAGATACAGAAATGAAAATAGTGAAGAGGCATTGTAGCTTTATACGTGGGCATGTGTCATGCTTTTAGCGATGAATAGTTCTTAAACTCAAGAGTGGGTCACAGTGACCTAGGGAAAATGGTCATCTTGCCTTTGGGATCTTTTCTGATGTGTTCTCATGGATGAGCATATGTCAAGAACCATTGGCTTAAAGGATCTGTAGTTATTTTCTGGTTGGGGAAGTGCTGCTGGGCTTGGGGGTGCCATAGAAGTGGAATGTGGTAAGGGATCCTAAAAGAAAGTTCTGGAACTGGGCTGCCACGGTGGGACTGCAGTGAGCAAAATGGTCAAGCTCATGGTTCTGCTATGCTCCGAGTGATATAGGATCCTTTTCAAACATTAGGAGCTCTTGGCATGGAGCCCTAGGGAAGAAAAACCCATCCAGGACAGCGAAGGGTAGGATGATCACATATGAAATGTAAATGCAGAAAAAGGATAGAAGGCCATCCACCAGCTTCTATAGTCTCATGTTAATGAGAAATAAGGTACATCATCAGATGAACAATCTTTGAATAAGTTTTACAAAACAAATTAAGACACTGGTCAGGGCTCTCTGCTCCTCCCTGTTCCAGAGACAGCTGTATCTTTTCGTGCAGTGCCAGCCTCATTCCTGAGACACGATGGTGAATGTCGGAGTGAATGAATTTGGCCATATTAGACACCTGGTTACCAGGGCTGCCTTCACGGCTGGCCAAGTTAACACTGTTGCCATCAATGCCCCCTTCATTGACCTCAACTACATGGTCACATGTTCCAATATGACTCTACTCACAGTAAGTTCAACAGTACGGTCAAAGCTGAGAATGGGAAGCTCATCATCAATGGGAAGGCCATTACCATCTTCCAGGAGCGAGATCCTGCCAACATCAAATGGGGTGATGCTGATGCTGAGTAAGTTGTGGAATGTACTGGTGTCTTCACCATGATGGAGAAGGTTAGGGCTCACTTGCAGGGTGGGGCCAAAAGGGTTATCATCTCCGCCCCTTCTGCTGACACTCTTGTGTTTGTGATGGGTGTGAACCAGGAGAAGTATGACCATTCACTCAAGATTGTCAACAATGCTTCCTGCATCACGAACTGCTTAGCCCCCCTGGCCAGAGTCATCCATGACAACTTTGGCATTGTGGAAGGACTCATGACCACAGTCCAGGCCGTCACTGCCACCCAGAAGACTGTGGATGGCCCCTCTTGGAAGCTGTGGCGTGATGGCTATGGGGCTGCCCAGAACATCATTCTTGCATCCACTGGTGCTGCCAAGGCTGTGGGCAACGTCATCCCAGAGCTGAATGGGAAGCTCACTGGTATGGCCTTCCATGTTCCTACCCTCAATGTGTCTGTCATGGATCTGACATGCTGCCTGGAGAAAGCTGCCAAGTAAGACGACATCAAGAAGGCAAGAAGGTGGTGAAGCAGGCATGTGAGGACCCACTAAAGGGCATCCTGGGCTACCCTGAGGACCAGGTTGTCTCCTCGACTTTAACAATGACTCCCACTTTTCCACTTTTGATGCTGGGGGCTGGCATTGCTCTCAATGACAATTTTGTGAAGCTCATTTCCTGGCTCAACAATGAATATGGCTAAACCAACAGGGTGGTGGACATCATGGTCTACATGGCCTCCAAGGAGTGGGAAACCCTGGACCACCCACCCCAGCAAGAACACGATAGCAAGAGAGAGGCCCTCAGCTGCTGAGCAGTCCCTGTCCTAACTTAGCCCCCGACACTGGGCATCTCCCTTACAGTTTCCATCCCAGACCCCCAGAGTAATAGGGGAGGCTTAGAGAGCCCTTTTCTCTTGAATACCATGGATAAAATTCACTGCAGTTCCCAGCAAAAAAGACACTGGTCAGTATTCTTTAAGCTAGATAGATTGAATGTCCCTTATCTAAAATATCCAAAATGCTTAGGACCTAATAGTTTAAATTTTTGAAAATGTGTACATATGTAGATACATATATGTATACACATATACATATATTCTACTTAAAACTGAAATGAGCCTGTCAGGAAAATGCATTTGTCATATTTTGATTAAATCATTTTCTTTGGCACTGATAATTTCCAAATAAAAACCATTTCAAATCTGGAAAGATACATACATAATTAATGGACTATAAAATAAATGAAACTACAGCAATACCTCCCCTCCTCCCCCGTGTAGTAAAATACAATGGCAGGTAAAAGAATCACTGTACCTAGTATGCCATGTTTAGTCATCACACCTATCAGCTGAAAATATGAAGAATAGGTAGTAAAGAAAAGGGAATTCTGACGGAAGACAGCAGCATATTAAGTTCTGCCTGACTTCCAACTGGATGACTGGCACATTTTGTTTTTAGTACTATGATACAGACTATTGTCTAAATGTCTAGCTTGTCAGCCTTACTGCTATCAGGCTTCCTAGCCTCCGGATTACATGAAGGCATTCTTTGGAATGGTTCTTGTCTTCGCTTTCTCTCTCTCTCTCTGTTTCTGCCCCTGTCGCTGGCCCTGCCTCCCTTCAGCCTGTCCGATGGGTTTTGTTTCCCTGGAGAACACTAATACAACATATATCAATGACAAGACTAATCATCTGGAATTGCTGAGCTTCGGGCTTGTTTTGAATGTGACTATGGTGACCAAACAATGGTTTTTCACGTTGACTACTTGAGAGCAATTTGATTTTCCACCCGATCTCCACCATCTCTACCCTTTTCCCATCAGAAAGCACTCATACTAACCTGCTCTAGACGGCTGACATTTTTGCAAACAGGCCTACCTACCTATGCTGTCTGCCACTTCCTTTGCTTGGAAACCACAGAGAAAAGTGGCTTTCTTTTTTTTCTTTTTTGTCTGCAATTTTTTTATTTTGTTCTTTGTGATACCAAGGTCCAAAGTATGTATATTTCTGAAATACTCATAACAAATATGACTTATGAAGCTCAAAACATGCTCAAGGGTGTTCCATGTCTTGAATTATAATGGATTCCATGCTTAATAATAATATATATTATATATACATACAAAACAAACATTTACCTTTGAGTTTAAGCTAAAATGTTTGAATCTATAAATTACTGTGTTAAAATCTTTCATTTCTTAATTGATGTAATATAATTTGGCTTTCTTATTGTTCACTGATTCAGTTGGTTTGAGAAAGACTGGGTTGCCCACATCACCATACTTCTACCACTTAATCATGTTGTTTGCACCCAGAAGTGTCGCTACAGCAAGTAATTATTCTGACCAGAAAGCGGTGGCTCAGTGCCTGCAATGGGAACATTATGTACAGGGCTGCCATTTTGCATAACTCCAGGGGTTGTGCAATGTGGTTCCCAGTCAGATACAACCACGGAATGGAACAGAGCACCATCCCCTCATGCCTGTGTATACTTAGTGCCACACCTACTAAATTAAAGTTATGAGATGGGGAAGACATTTGTTGAGTGTGTCTTTTGGGCATGGGTACACAAAGCTAGGCAACTCAGGTTTGTAACCCTGTTTGGATGTCACTGTATCTGTAAGACAGATGTAATCTCTTATTTCCATTTTCTGAGGGGAAAAGAATCAAATCAAGGTGCATTGAAGATATGAAGTGACTTTCCAAAAATCAAACTGTTAGGAAACAAGCAAGAGTGCCAGCTATTTCTGATTCCCATTTCTTTGCTCTTCTCCTACGCTCAATTGCTCTTCAGGAAAAGTTACTGCTTTGCTGCCTTTGACTCATTTTATAGATGTACTATCCCGACTTTCCGCAGAGAGGCACTTTTTTCTAGGTTTTGCTCTGAGAATAAATTCACAGCAGGTGAGTCTAAGTCAATATTCTCTATAATTTTGATGTATTTAGAGGTTCATGTTTGAAATACTTCATTAATTCGTTTCCCAGAATGGTAGCACTAGTCTAAGTACAAGCCATTAAGGTATTTGATAACTATACTTTTCTTCAAGACACTGGCAAAGGTTTCACCATTTTGTGATTTCTTTTGATTTGCTACTTTATGAACTTCTCTTTGAACCTATAAACCATTCATTAATTTACTCTTTATTCTTCCATTGACTACATACTAAGTAAGCATTTTGTGTTCTGGAAGATCCAAAGATGAATTAACTTTCGGTCCTACCTTTAAAGTAATTGTAATCTAGAAAAAGAGTTCAAACCATTGAACAAATAGGAAAACAGAGTACAGGGTGACAAATGGTCTTTGGCGTTTGCCACAAAGCAATGGCAGACAAAGACTTCTCAACAGAAAAGTGATATGGAGTTAGCCACCATGCCTCTGTAGTTGCTATGATGACAATGATAAAGCCATCTTTTAGGAAAGTAAATGCAGATATAGTAATTTAAATAAATTTTTCCATTTCTCAGACAATAAAAGGAAAGAAAGAGTTTCCATTTGTAATTAGACATCATTTGCATATGGTGTAATAAAATACACAATTGTACATATACACAACCCATTCAGTCAATTTCTTTAAAAAATTTAAATATATTAATTTTTATTTTATGTGCATAAGTGTTTTGCTTGCATGTTCGCCTGTGTTCCATGTATGTGCAGTGTCCATGGAGGTCAGAAGAGTGCATCAGATCTCCTGGAACTAGAGTTACACACGGTTGTGAGCTGCCACATGCGTGCTAGGAACCGAATCTGGGTCCTCTGCAATAGCAGCAAGTGCTCTTATCCACTGAGACATCTTTCCAGCCTCCAGTTTAGGCAGTCTCTTTTTATGTACGTCACTAAGTCAGATGATGGGAAAGAATGTTTTTTTTCAAGTGGATCATGAAGATAAATAATATGATATCGTTCCAGAACAGAAGGGAGGGAAGGCACCACCTACCATCACTCATCCTACGGATGAGGGGCGACAATCATGGAGGACACACATGGGCCCTACCCTACAGACACGGATTGAGAGAAAAGGAAACTTTAAAGGGTAGATCCTGAAAGCTTGCTTTTCCTTCTCTAAGAACATCCAACTGTCATGTGCCTGAGACATTGAGAAAGATTAGAACGATAAGCTGTGAGGAGCAGAGTTGACCTGGCTCTGCTAGAATGAAAACCACATTTATCATTACAGAAAAAGTGGAGGAAATATATGGTCCTGAAGTGAGAGTTAAAGGTGACTTTGGAGAGACAAGTGAGGGAGAAAAGAAGGCAGGAGATAGTTGAGTAGGGTTTGGCAGGAGAGGATGGAAGGTCTTTCTTTTGGAAGAGATAATCCACCTGTGTGCTTAAATGAAGATTGCCGAATGGAATTTTTTCACTCATACCTTTGACTCAGTGATGATTTGGGAAGGGATATAAAGTTTCAAACTTTTTGTGGGGGTGCTTAAGGTGTGATTCATAGGACTATGAGAGAAACATGCAAATTTGTCATTCGGATATATTACACCTTGTATTTTCAGTTTAATGCATGATAAGAAGAGTCTCAAGGCACATTAGAGGAAAGGGTTTATATGAGTGAAGCTACTGAAATCACATCGTGAGTCTGGGGCCCTAGGCTTCTCTGACTTTACTTCTGGAGAGTATTATGTGTCGATAACTTGGCTACGTTTTAGGTACACATATTTTTCATGTGAAGGGATTCTCGAAAGAATTAGAGGAAGCTTTGAGTCATATTGCAGTCTACTAGTTTTGGGGGTCGAACAAATAAGTTCACAACAAAACATGAGATTTTTTTTTTAGTTACTGGTGCAAATGACATAAGGCTAGCTTGAATTTGCTAACAAGTTGTGGTCTAAATGCTCACTTACAAGTGTGCTCTCCAGAACTCAGAAACTGTTGTCTTCTAGACAACAAGATGTGAAGATGGTCAACTCTGCTGTTAGTCTCTCAACATCACATACTAAAGCTTAAACATTTCCCATTTCTTTTGTGACATGAGACTTAGGTACCAGGGGGATGGCTAGCAGCATGTGCACAGTCCTTGTCATGGAATGGGGTTACTGGCCTTCTTATTATCCAGGTTGTAAACGGGATATGTCCAGGAGGGAGATGATAAAAGTCTAGGTTGGTCTTGTCCAGGAAAGCCCTCAGTTCGCATTCGCATTCTCATTTTTAATTCACAGCTCATTAAATTGTTTCATTTGTTTCTCTTTCTCAGGCCATAGCAGAACCATGAGCCTGACCGTTTTGCCCACTGCAGATATTTCTAATAATATTTTACCTCCACTTGGGTGGAGGAAAAATGAAAAAATCCAAATATACTTCCTTTGGTATTTTAGAAAACAATCTCTCAAGTTCACACTAATGAAAGCTTGAAAATGTTTCAATAATATTCATGAAGAAAACGGGATCTTTGTTTCAGAGGCGAATCAGACTGAGAGAGCTCTAAGCCATGACTGGTGATGAGTAGATGCTTTGAGACTCAACAAAGGGTGCAGCTGCATAACACAGTCTCCCTGGGCATGACCATGCTGGGGGTGGGCCCGAGGAAAGGCTGGAACATCTGGAATTTAATCCCTTCTCTGCAACTTATAGCCCATTCTGGGCCATACTTAGTGTGTGGAGTTAGCCCTTAGTTATATGAATGCAAGGGTACCAGGTTGGTCCTGTGTACCAGAAGGTGGTGAGGAAAGAGGGGAAGGTGGCTTGAGGGTTTCCATAGCGACTTCTAGGATATGTGTGTTGTGAAGAGATTGGGGACAATGACTGAAGTACAGTCCCTTTCATAGATGCCCTCCTGCCAGTGTGCCATGTGAGTCAACTCTCTACAACAATACAAGGCCCCAGTCTGCTGTGGGATGGTCTGTATGTCAAACATGTTGCTTATTGGTCAATGACTAAAACACTGATTGGCCAGTGGTCAGGCAGGAAGAAGTATAGGCGGGACAAGGAGGAGAGAATTCTGGGAAGTGGAAGGCTGAGGAGACACTGCCAGCCGCCACCATGACAAACAGCATATGAAGATGCCGGTAAGCCACAAGCCATGTGGCAAGGTATAGATTTATAGAAATGGATTAATTTAAGATATAAAAACAGTTAGCAAGAAGCCTGCCACGGCCATACAGTTTGTAAGCAATAGAAGTCTCTGTGTTTACTTGGTTGGGTCTGAGCGGCTGTGTGACTGGCGGGTGAGAGAGATTTGTCCTGACTGTGGGCCAGGCAGGAAAACTCTAGCAACACCAGTCATCCTGGGCGATGGGAGTAGGAAAAGAAACGCTTCTCAGAGAAGACCCTAACTGTAGGGATGATGTGGAAAATGTGTAGTTAGAGGAAACGGAAATACACTGAGGCTGGAAGTGGAGGATGAAGCATGGCCTCCACAGCATATTGGTGATGGTGCACACACTTGAGGTTGGGTACAAGCTGGTCCATGGTGCTGGAGCTTAAGGTTCATTCTCTGGAAAGGGGTGTGCAAACCAGACTGGTTCTGGAGGTGCCAGAACCTTCAGGTTGGGCACCATAGGGATAAGTTGAGTATTATCCTCAGAAGCACAGGGAGTTATTGAGTGATAAACAGATGTGGCACAGAAGTCTGCATTTTTATAGAGATGGACTGGGAAGTATGTTGGAAGCAGACTTAAGGATGACAGCCTGGAGGGGAAATTAGTCAGAAGGCTGTTATAGGAGTACCCAAGGAAGGCCATGGCGACTACAAAGACCATTGTTAGAGGAATGGGTAGGGATGGAGAGCATGGGTTCACTGAAACTATTCAAGTACTTGTGGTAAAATACAACAGAATAAGCATGTTCATCAACCTTAGTGTCTTCTCAAAACACAATATAAGCATTTAGTATAAGTACATATCTACCCAAAAAAATAAGGAAGGAAAGAAAGGAGGAAATGAACATATATGAAGAAAATGAAAACCATGTGATAGCATTTTTACTTTGGAAGTAGATGGGTTTTTCCCTTTTCATGCCTTTCTTCTCTCCCTTCCTTCCTTCCTTCCTTCCTTCCTTCCTTCCTTCCTTCCTTCCTTCCTTCCTTCCTTCCT
>CABHPH010136478.1:0-10650 GCA_902168325.1 Peromyscus nudipes | reverse complement strand
ACCTCACCATGCACTCTGGCGGACAACTCCTGCAGCCACACCTCAGTCACTGTCCATTTCAGTTTGTTGATATAGGCAGCTCACCCTCATCCTTTTAGTCAGTTCGGACTTGATGAACCAGAAGTGAGCTTGTGGCTTATGGTTTTGTGTAACCGGGATATCCAGGAGGTGGATATGTTCTTAAATATCGTGCATTCTGCACTTTGGGTGTCGCCCCGAGTCTGTTTCTTGGTCTACTGTTCTTCCAGCCTCGCTGCTCCTCTTTGCTTTGCTCTGAGCTATCAAAGTGTGGCAGCACTGCAGCTGCCAGCTGCCTCCACTTTCCACAGTGAAGATGCTCCTCTCCAGGAACGAACAGCGACTTTGCTGATGACTTTCAACTGGCTTCTTCCCCCTTTCCCTCTTTCTGTCAGGGTTACAGGGAGCATAGACAGACTGCTGTGCCCACCGCTGGCATAGAAAGAGGTGACATAAGCCGTAACATTGGCTAAGCAGAGTTTCTATGGGATAGAAGATGATCGTGTTGGAAATGAAAAATAGGAGGACATATCTCTATCCGGCTGTGTAGGATGCACTTATTGTACTTCATCTTACTTATTTAAAAGCCAATATATATGTTTGGGTTTTTGTGCATTTCTTCAAGTTTTAGTAGTTATTCCTATACAAAGCAATTAATGTTAGAATGAATAATTTATATAAATCAATAATCACCAAGATGTAAATGGTGAATAACAAACTGATACAGTAAGCAAAGTTAAATATTAACTGTAAATGAAATATTCTTCTAAAGGTGGGTAGTAAGATGATCAAATAAAAGTATCCATAGGCCGGGTGGTGGTGGCGCACGCCTTTAATCCCAGCACAGAGGCAGAGGCAGGCGGATCTCTGTGAGTTCGAGGCCAGCCCGGGCTACCAAGTGAGTTCCAGGAAAGACGCAAAGCTACACAGAGAAACCCTGTCTCGAAAAACCAAAAAAAAAAAAAAAAAAAAAAAAAACAAGTATCCATGGTTAGAAAATCATGTGTTCTAAATAGAGAGGATTTCAATCAGTGGTAAGTGAGCATCCCTGCTCAAGACGGGGATAGTGTACCTGAGAAAATGGTCTCAACCACAAGTGAGAAAACAGCCTTACAGCATCCGTTTCTAATTGAGGTGTGTGTGTGTGCACGCACACACAGAACCTCTTCCTCTGTTCCTCTCCAGTTTACTCCTTTATAACACAATCCTTCACTGAACCAGTAGTTCACTATTTCAGGTAGGGTACCTCACCAGGTAACTCCCAAGATATGTCTCTCTCCATCTTTCAATTCTAGGGCTATGGACATGTGCTGATACATATCTTTTTACATGGGTGCTCAAGATTTGAATTCAGGACTTCATAGTTACGTATGTACTATTAGCTATAAGCTTTCTTCTAACCTATGTTTCTAATTTGTAACTACTTTCAAAAAAGCCCCTTTCCTCTAAGGGACTCACCTACTGATAGAATTATTATCAGTTTTCTTTTCCTTTCTTTTCTTCTTTTTTAATGGCAACATATATCTCCAATAGCCTCCCAAACCGAAATGGAATATGTTGTTTCTTTTACAAAATACACCTATTTATTTTTAATATGCTACTGGTGGTCTTGTATGTAGAAATAAGTCCCACCCTCTCATAGAACTGCAGAAAAAAATGCAATAGAAGAAAATGCAATAGAACTCAAGCGAGTTCTCATGAACTCTGTACTCAGTTTTCCCTGTCAATGGTATCTGCATTTGGGATGGTATATTTGTTGTAGGTAGTGAATCTTTTAACTGTCGTTCATCCTTCATTCAGATCACTTCAAGTTTTGCCCAAGTTCCTGTTCCTGCTAGGTAACCTCATTTGGTGTATCATACAACATCTGTGGTCCCGTCTCTTTGATGCCTTTTGGCTGTAACAGTTTGTTAGACTGTCCTGTGTTTGATGACCATGCCAGCGTGAGGGCTTCTGGGCAGGTACTTTGTAAAGCGCCTCTCAGGGGAAATGGCCTTGATGCACTTCTCGTGGTTAAGTCTGTGCTGTGGGTTTCGGGAAGGAGGACCACATTTTAGGGCAGAATGCCTTGGCTCTGTTGCCTGCTCAAACTGGACTTACTGGATATTTTCCATTTTTTTGTTTTTCCACCTCCGTTTTGTGTGTCAATGTGAACTCGTGTGTTTATTTTATTCGTAGACTGTTATCCAGTACCCTCACATATTGACTTATTGTCATTGTTGTGTGCTTTTTAAAAAGTATTTTAAAAAGATAGTAGTGTTGTTCTTTTGGACTCTTGAATATACTACATACTCATCTTTCATGAATCTTTTCCCTAGTCCTGGAATCAGCAGTTTTTCCAAGCAGCTGTGGCTTCTCTTATTTGAGAATGGTATTAGAACCCAAGATCTAAGTGTGGGGTGTGCTTACTGTGGCTAGTTGTGGTAAGGCACATGTTTTTATCATATTGATTTACAGACACAGAATGAAGCAGCCTTAGTGACATTTATAACCCAAGAAGAGGAGGTGTGGTTATTATTGGTCTATGTCAAGGGCCACCAGTGTTTCCTGATAGCCTAATCCCCCATTTCTCTGCAGTGTGGGAGCCTTTTCTTTCTCTTCCTGGGAGTTTTGGAAGGTGGTTTATTTTTCTGGGCACTCTGAAGAGTTACTCATTTCAGGGCAAAATGTGAAAGAAGATTCGTTAACACGCTCACTGGAGAAGTTATTTACTGATTCTCTCTCTCTCTCTCTGTTTTGTCGAAGAGAAATAGCAGTTAAACATGATGAGTTAAAGTGTGCTGTATATTGTTGTTGGCAGTAAGAATAAATGCAGACTTTGCTGCAAATTGTCCTTTAAGTAAAGGCAGCATGCTTTCTGCTTCCTGTTTAATGCAGTTAGTGCTCTCCCACACGTCTGCCAACCCACGCAGCAATTGCTGTGAGGATCTGCCTAATGTGTTCAAACTAGACCCATTGTCCAATGTTTTACCAATTAAATCTTTCTTGAAAGCATAAATATTACCTTGAATAGAGAAATACACACTTTCTTCAAGGAGCTCTTTCTAAGGGAGGGATTTACACTCAGATGTGGAGTAGACTGTTTTTATCCTTCAGAACTAATTAATGGAGCAAATAAATTTATCCTCCCTCTCCTTCTGTTCCTGTTCCCCTCCCTCACCTCCGCTTTCCTTCTCTTTCCTCCTTTTTCTGTCTCTCTCTTTCTCTCTGTCTCCATATCTGTCTCTCTGTTTCTGTTTCTGTCTCTCTGTTTCTTTCTCTGTCTGTGTCTCTCTGTGTGTGTGTTTATGTGTGTGTGTGTGTGTGTGTGTGTGTGTGTGTGTGTGTGTGTGTTTCTGTCTCTCTCATGCAGGTATATTTCCATTCATTTTTTCCATTGGGACAGGTAGGTGTCTGGAGTAGGATGCTGAGAGCTCATGTCTTGAGCTCTAAGCACAACCAAAAGAGTGAACCTGAAGTGCTGCAAGTCTGGAAATTCTCAAAGCCAGTGATATATTTCCTCCAGCAAGGCCACACTTCCAAAACCTGAAATGGAACCGCCAACAAGGGACCATGTGTTCAAATGCCTGAGACTATGAGGAGCATTTCTCATTCAACCCACCATGGAATCGGTTTTTGAGTCCTTTCCTTCTGTGTTGTCACCAAGAGAATGACGTCTTGTCAAACCAGGAGAAATTACCTTTCCTCCTCCCTAGCCACGATTTTAGTCAGCAATACCTACATTCTCCTCCTTTGAAGCATTGGAACACAGGAATTTTTGATGTTTAAAACAATTCAATCTGTCAAACGATGAAGGTCTTAATTTTATTTTCCTTCTGGGCATTTGTAGGGTAATTAGAAAAGCTTGAGCAGGCCGAGACCCTCATTTCATCCAATCTTTCAAGTTTACAGACTTAATGAAAACTAATATCTCATGAATGGATTCTCAGTTCAACCTTGTGAAGAGCTTTTCCAGTCAATTAGACAGACCTTACTCATCATGTGTGGAGCCTTTGCAAAGCAAATCTCTTATTTCCCTCTCTCTTCAGCCTTTAGTTCAGGCTGCTTTAAACACCTGATATTTCTCTGTCAGCCTTCTGCATGTCAGGATCCCCGCCATGTGCCTTCATGCTCAGCCTGGATTGCTTTTTATTCCCGTCCTCCCTATCTCCCTCTCCTCCTCCCTCCCCCTCCCTTCCTTTCTTCCTTTCATTTTTGATTTTGTTTTGGATAATCATGTGAATGCTCTTGACCACCCTTGAATCTCTTCTTTACTGGCCACTTTTCTATTCTGAGGCATGTCTACACCCTAGAAAGGTTTTGTGCTCATCAAGATTCATTGTGCTGTCTCAGTTTTAATTTGTGCCTCAGTTAATGCCTTCTTCATATTCATTTAACTGCTTTATGAGTTCCTGTTCTATGAAGCATAGGTCTTATCTGTTTGAGTGAATGACACATTGCAAATATTTAACATTACATATTTATAAGGACCTTCTGAATTACTTTATTACCCTTTAGACATACTTATCAGGTCTTACTTAATTGATGTTCATACTCAACAATCTGTTAAATCTTTCAGTCCACTCAGACTATTCGGATTCTCAGAGCCCAAACCCATAAAACGTTCAAGAGAGTAGAGTCAGAGGAGGTGTTTGTGGTGATATTTAACAGGTGTTCTTCTTGCTTTTCTTCTTTTTAGTAATATTTGGGATCCTCTGGCCACTTGGCATTATTATTAGGGTAACAACAGGAAACATTGGCTGGCAGTGGGGTGAGGGGAGGCTACCAGGTCCGATATGTGTTTTCAGGATGGTCTCCTGCTAATTGCACTTGGAACCTTAGTTTTTAAGAATTAAGTTAGTAATCCCAGCAGAGGCAGGGAAATCTCTGAGTTCAAGGCCAGGTGGTGTGCAGAGTGAGTTCCAGGACAGCCAGGGCTACACAGAGAAACCCTGTCTCCAAGAAGAAAAAAAAAAGAATTAAACCTGTAGAGAACATCATTGTTAATACTTAAGTTGTGATTAAAATCATAAATGTTAGAAAATAATGACAAGCATTTAAACTACGTACCTTTAACATGCACATATTTTATATGCTGAAGGTAAAATTGATTCTGCCATTTTTCAAATGATGAAATTGAGGCATAGAGAAATATGTACTTGTATACCTTCACAAAGTGAGCGGTGAAGGCAAAATTAGACCATAGCATTCTGACTTAAAATCTCTCTAAAACCTCTGCCAGTCTGCTCTGTAGATTGCTTTCTTCTTTGGTAATCTGCAAGTGTGTGTGTGTGTGTGTGTGTGTGTGTGTGTATATTTAAGTTGGTGAACAGGGGAGTTGAATCACCATAGCTTTGATTTAGGATTCCTTTTTTATTAGTTTGAGGTATTGGTAATTTTGATAATGAGTATTAGAATGATTACTGCGAATAAGTTAACTATTGAATAAAATTTTATACAGTTTTTCCTTTGATAATAAATCAGTATTTTAAGAATATTGAATGTCAGTGCCTTTGAGTACATACTTATTAACCCATATCTTGTGTTCCGTATCTGTCTGATGCACAGTTACTACATAAAGGCAAATAAAATACACTTTCCTTTCCATAAATGCTACTATGATAAATGCTTTCATCAATAATTAATTATACTATGGGGGTACTTACACTACAAAACATGTGAATGATGCAAAATACCATGGGTGCTCAGAGACAGCAGAGAAATGGGATGGGATTTCTCTGGGGAAACTGCTTTAGAGCCATGTTATAAAGGAGATGGATCTCTGTCCAAAGCAATCAAAGGAATGATGTGAGCACGGATACTGAGGAGGAAAAGCCTGCTAGAGTGGCCTGTTGTGATTGTTCAGTAAGATATATGCTGGCATATTGGGGGAAATAATGTTAGCGGCATGCATGAAGTTTTAGTGGGGATTTTATTTAATGCCACTCCAGACAACAGTTAAGGCAAAGCAGATGGAAAAGAGATGACTCCAAGAGTCATTCTCAGCTAAAATTTATGGGACCTGGTAACAACTCATAGAATGGGAATGATCTGAGTGAAGAAGGGGTCAAGGTCAATGGAAAGGTTTTGAATGGAGGAGACCGAGAGGGTGGATAGACACGAAGAGAGATGTTTTTTCTTCTGGCCTGCTTTGCTGTGACACTGGGTATGGACATTTTTGATGACTTCAGCTATTGGAAACCTGGCTTTTACAACTTAATATTGTATGTAGGTATGTATTGAAGAACTGTGGATACTCCCTGAAGAAGGTGGCAAATTTTCCTGTTTGTTGTTTATTCATTATACTAGTGAGGCTTTAGATGCTTTGAAGTAGAAAGTGTATTTGTGTGTGTGTATTGATGTTGGCATCCAGCCTGCAGTCTAGAAGTGCATATTTAGGCACAATGGAGGGTCTCACTGGGTCTGTGGGCTGAAGAGCTTGGTCCAGGACCCCAGATGCTCTACCTTTCTTCAGTCTTTTTCAGGAATAGTAAGTGGCCATATTGCATGGTTCTGTTTTCCATATACAGATAGTGTGGACCATACTTTTCCTCTTTCGTAGAGATGCTCTTTATGAGATAGCACAAATCCTGTCTGCCTTGGATGACATTTTCCCTTGTGTTTAGTATTAGGGTAGTGCTTGGTTGACTTAAAAAAATGTGAATTGCTGATGAGTGATACCTGTAGACAATGGTTATTTTATTTGTCCTACATATTGACACCTGTGACAGATAATTTTTGGCCTAGGAAATACAACTTTGAGGGATATTTTAATGATGTGTTTATTAGAGAATATTGAGACCAAAAGTCCTGCCTGTATAACGTGTTTATTATTCAAGCCATACATGTGGTTGAATCATTTCTGTGAGAATGTCTGTTTATAGGGAACTCACTCTTAAACATTCATGAGCTTGTTTGAACAAGCCATATTGTACACATCTACCAGTGGAAGACTCTGTTTCATGTGAAGTATTTGGACCAGAGTTTATGAGTGAATCTGATTGACATTATAATGTTGTCTTATGTGTCTATCTACCATTTGGTGGATGCAATTCTTCCATCTTTTTCTCAGTACCGTGAGCATCTGAGCTGAGGATAGGGATGTATGCTGAAATATTATGTTTATCTTAATGTTTTCTTTTGAAACTTAGTACTTTAACTCTCCCCCTCCATTTCAAAATATAATTATTTGAGTAATAAGTCTTTAATGAGTTCAAAGCATAATAACTGTTTTTTTCTTTTGAAAATTTTATAACAGTTAATTTTTCCTATAATACTTTTTATATATTATGTTAAAAAATACATAAATTCCAAAGAACTGACTAGAACAACTTGGCAAAAAATTGATATATCAAGATATTGTGAACAGTAAATTAATTAAAAATAAAAAGAAAGTATCATTTGAGTAGGATCACATACTAATTTGAAATTTGCATATTGGACACCTTCCCAGGAAAGCACAGACTGTGCAAAGTAAATCCATACCTGGATATTTGAAACATAATACCTATTCCAGGTTAATATTTCTACTAGTGAAAATGTTTGCTAGTAACGCTCCCTGCCCCCCCTTGGCTGTTTTTACTCCTAATACATGTATATTTGGAAGTATGTGGTAATTTCAGTTTTAACAATTTAACGTTTCTAAAGATATATATCAAAAGACAATTTAAAAGGAACACTAAGTATTTGCAATCAAATGCATCTCCCTTTCCTATGAAGAGTCTATTGCTGTTCTTTGCCTTTATGTTCCACCAACTTGAGGAAGAAATTTCTCTGCAGAGCAGATATTTTAATGATGTCAACCTCAGGTTAATATGACTATTTTATAGTAGTCATGTGTTACCATTTGTTTTGTGAACTGTGAACCGGGTGGTGATTGGCCAGTGTGTTTGCTCCTGAGTTTGACTATGACACATGGGTCTTCTGCAGACTCTCCGTCAATCTTTCTCCATGTAGAGTATGCCTGTGCCTTCTTTTCCTCCCTGTGCTGACTTGGGTGTTGGATGACTGGACTGTGAGTACATTGTTGTGTGTCTGTCATCAGTGTGTAGCTAGGTGCCAGGCAAGAGTGTGTGCTTAATCAATTCTGAATACATAGAGACCTAAGTGCATCTGTGTTTAGCTAACAGCAATAGCAACCAGAAGACTTTCTTTCTTTTAGAAGTAATTTTGAAATGCAAGTTCACAGAAACCTCTTGGGCCTGCCTCTTCCAAATTCAGGGAGACCCAGCTCCCTTATCCATTCCTTTACTAGTTACCCCCACTGTTTATGTCTTACATGAACAGAGTACAGAATCAAAACCAAGAAATTGGCATTGGTACAATCTACACAGTTTATTCAGATCTCACTAGTTTTACATTTATCCACATTTGTGTGCTGGTGCATATAGTTCACTACCATTTTATTCCAAGTATAAATTTCTGTCAATGCCAGAATCAACATACAGGGTTTATATATAAAGCTTCCATTTGTTCAAAGCTTTCTTGGACCATCTTTTACAAACTTCTTCCCCTATCTTGAAACCAAGTTTACAAAAGTTCTAACTTTGCACTTTGCATTTTAACTGTGACATGCAAAAGATGTTTATGTTGAGAAAGAGAAAGCAACAAAGATTGTATTTGCTGACCATTCTCTGTTTTGCTGATTATCTCTGATCTAAGCTAGTTTTCTGCCTGGGGGTTGGAATGTGCTCAGTGTACAACGTTTGCTTGTCTTTCATGTCCTATGTAGCACAGTGCCATGTACAATGAATATGTAAAATGAAAATTTTTAAAATAACAGAAGACAAAAAGATTCCTCGAGGTTTGTTTCTTGGAGTTAGGATTGCTGATTCTATCATAAGAAAAGCCCTTTCCCATGAATCATAACTTGCAGCCTCCATTGTATTTATTATGGAGGAGAAGCATGGCATTACAGAACATCTGTAGAGTGTTAAAAGAAAAAAAATAATCAAGACCCATGTTATTACTGACCTAAATGCTAACAAGTGCATTTTAGGAAAATGACCTTATGAGTAAAAGCTTGGATTAGAGTGTTCATTGAGTTCGAGTTGGTACGGTTGGGGATTTCATGTGTATAATCAAGCTGTTTAGATATAAGCATGCTGTAGGCCTAGGGCTGTCTGAATATGTGACTATGTGACATAAGGAAACGCATCCCTTGGGGTGAAGGCAGCATCCGGAGCTACAGATATGCAGATACACACCGCAAGAACTTGATGTAAAAGGCACAAGCAAGTACTTTTAGCTTTTCCTGCCGGAAATTGTTACATTTTTAAAAATGAAATTTCCAAGTCACCCAGATAAAAATAGACATGTTGGTTTACACAGGTGATGCATGCATCGAGGCGAGACTTGAGTTGGTGAGGAACAGGAGTCACTGTCAGACATTGCCTGGTGCTGGGGGAAGGTCTCCAGAATTCTAGCTTGGGTTGTGAAAAGATTGTCCTCTCCTGCTGACTCAGCTAGTCTCTTTCCCTACCTGTCTTTTGCCACTCCCACCATGGAGCTGTTTTTTTAAAAAGCAAAGGAACAAGAAAAACCTGTTTACCTAGCAAAGCATCCAGACACACTCACCCATCCTCTGGATAGGAAAAGTCTGCCGGCTCCTCAGGCTCAGCCCATCTTGAGAGCCCTCTGCCTCTGTGGTCCTGTTCCTGAGTGCAGAGAGTGGATCTGGGAGTCTGCGAGTGGGCGTGGGGACCACGAGTCTGGGTAAGTGTCAGGCGTGGCCTTTAAAAATAGCTTGTTTTTTTCATTTTGGGAACATTACCTCCATGTTCCAGTTTGTTAACAATCCATTTTTAACTCTTCTGTTGGGTGCTGTGGGACGTGTTTGAAAAGTCTTCATCTTTCTGGAACTAACAGTCTTTTTAGAGGATTTATCTAGTGGGTGAAAAGGAGTTTTCCCAGTCATGCCAAGTAATAGGCCAGGATAAAGTGCAGTATATAAATCCCAAGAGAACACTTAGTACAAATCACAGAATTGGAGCTGCGGCAGGGACAGGCAATGACTTAGTCGGAGTAGAGATGGTAACAGGAGTTGGCGATAAGCACATTCAGAGGAGTGGGCAGTGATGGAACTGCTGGGGAGGGTAGGGCAGGAGGGGTCAGTTCCTTCTTCCTAGATTGGCTAGGTCAAGTTCAGTTCCTTCCAGAAGTACCAAGTCCTACCTGACATTCAAAGATGTGTTAGTTTTTTTAAAAAAGTAATAATTGTAAAAATGCTGCCAAACTGCAAAGCTCCATAAGGATTAGAATTTTCATTCTTTGATGACCGGACTTAGAAGTTTAAATTTAGAATTTTAAAATTTCTTTTGTATATGTTTTTTATTTAACTGAAAGCCATCTGAAGAGATGCAGATCTCAGGCATTTTTAAGAATGTGAAATGGGGCCAGGGAGGATGGCTCAGTTGACAGAGTGTTTTCCTTACCTTGGCTGGGTATGGTGGCTTGCATTTGTAATCCCACTAGTGGAGAAGTACAGACAGGAAGATCCCTGGGATTCTGCTGGCTAGCCAGCAAGCCTAGCCTAATTGGTAAGCTCCAGACCAATGAGAGGGCTTTCCTTCCTTTCTTTTTTCAAAGGTATACTGTGAATGAGGATCAACACCTAGGTTGTTGACACACACACACACACACACACACACACAC